>UCOJ01000695.1:0-73424 GCA_900474305.1 Cecidostiba fungosa
GATGTTGGGCGTCTGAGAAGTCCAACATCGAGCTGCGGCTAACTTATGTTTACATTCGTGCGTGAAGGGCATCAGCCAATTCCAAGTTCGAGCTTTGAGACTTCCAACGTGGTATTGCTGTAACACCGAGAATCTCGGACATCTCGCAATACAAACATTGGCAGTCTCTGAATCCAATATTTTTTTTTTCAATGTAGGTATACCTACATATAATAACTTTTTACATCAGTTAATAATTCGCTAAGCCCTGGTTTCGGTAGAATAGGTACAACTATTCTCGGTATGATAAATAAAAGTAGACAATTTCTCGGCAACAAAGGCATATAGCACAAAAGTATAACAGTGTTTCTTTTTATTTCTCACGACATTTCGAAAGATTGCAAAATGTAGTACTGAATTTTTTAAACCAAAATTTTGAGCTTATATCATCATAGAATTAGTTTTATAAATTATCGCTTGACATTTTGCTACAACTTATATCTCCTGAACATTGGGAAAATCCAAGTACGTATACCAGTGATTGCGATAGAGCATATTGTAATATAAGTGTTATCAAAATAGTGTCGACCTTCTTTAGTATGACTTTTTTCTAATGTTTTCAAAATTTTATTTCCAATTATGTCCTACTTATAATAACCGTCGTATAGATAGCGTTGCATTCCAACTTAATCGCACTTATGAGGATCCTCCGCGAGAACTGCACGTGTACGTGGTGCCATTAAACGGTATAATGAATATCGTTAGTTTTCTTTACTTGCCCGTCGGGTTCGAGTTAAACCAATTGCCCTAAACAGGGAAAACCAGGCGTTGGACATCGTTATTCAACGTTATTTAGACGGCTTAGATACGCGATAAAAAAGCAACTCTTTGAGTGACAATGGCATAGTTGTAAACGTGCAGAATTGAGAAGATGAATAATACAAGAATATAGTAGATTATAAGGCGTCATACTGCAAGCACGAAAGACTGTTGCTTTGAAAACAATCAGCACTTATAACTGACGCAGAACAATTTAAAAGCCGAGCTTCATGAAATCCAGTGATAATTTTCCAAACTCGTTTGAATCTCCGTAATATCGAAATAAGCAAAATTACTCCACTGCGGGCATATAATCCTCGCACAGCGCAATATCCCTGGACTCTCGCTCGCGATCGTGGCCCATAATAGTGATTCGGCAAATATTTCCTATACCCATCTCCTCTCATTCTCTCTGGCTCTTTTACTCTAACCCAGAGAGTAGAGAGAGAGAGAGAGAGAGAGAGAGAGGATCGCGCGCGCCGCGGGCGCGCATTGTTTCAAACGGCCCCGCGGGGAGGCTATAGTATGCTCGCGCGAGTCATTCGGGAGAATTAGTTCGGCCGCGGGGGTCCCTTGTTAAAGAAGAGAGAGAGAGAGAGAGAGAAAGAGACGCGAGCGTTGGACCACTCGTTCGTTCCCTTCTCGTATATGTACAGGCATGAGCGAGAGTTTACAGGCGCTTATATTATACATCGACCTTATCGCGTCGCGCGCGTGCGAGTTGCTTCCCGATCGTCAGGTTCCTTTATTCATTCTCGCATAGCTGCTTGCGTGATGCTTACTGGCTGATGCGTCTTCTGGTGATCGAAGGATTACACTTGTGCGAGAGGTGTCTCACCTTTCGGGCTACCTATAATGATAGATTTCTGGATGAGAGACCGAGCGATGTGTGGGATTTTAATTTAATTCGCTAACCATTAGCTAAGTTATTCGGATTTCTTACATTTGTTGGTTCTGCTGATTATTTTATTTCAGTCACCTGCGCACGCAAACATATATACGAGCTCTCAATTTATACGCGTTCGTCATTGTGTAAACAATCCAGCTGCAAGCCCGAGGAATGTAACCGATTTTCCTTGATAAATTATACCGCAAAGCCCTCACAATGCATCGTTTGTGCTCGTGTACAGCATTACATCCACAAATCCCCGTGCAATTTTGTCAGCCACCTCCTCGCATGCATGTCTCCCAAGAAACGCGCAACGTATACACGAAGAAAGCAGGTTATATATACCATCAATTTAATCGAGTCGCGCTATATATATACTTGCCTCCGTGATGCAATACAATTACAATATCTGCAGCGGCGAGCGAAAGAGCATCAGAGGAAGAAAAAGTGCTGCAGCGAGTTTCTCATTTGGGCGCCGGGATGTTCGGCCGGTTGTAATTCGAGCGTTTAAGAGCTGCGCCGAGAGGCGCCGCCCAGCGTTATATGTCCCCCGCGGGGTATAATGAGATTCGACGTATTCATAGTCATTCTTGTAATAACGACTACAAACGATACTAATAGCGCACCGTTACAAAACCCGAGTTGCTCTTCTTCGTATCGAGACCTCGTGTGTATAAGTATATATATTCACGTAATCGAGCAAGTGTATTTTATGGGTGGCGCACACACGCACGCAAAGATATTCTTCGACTTATTGTCGGCTGAGATTAATTATTTTTTGCTTACCATAATCATGAGTTATTTTCGGACGCGTCAAAAGCCATCAAACATTGCTATTCCCAAACAAAATCATCATCGATTTAGTCGTAATGAAGGGGGGGTCGCGAGTTAAGAAGCCAACGCCGCCGCTGATGCGTCGTACAACAACGGCAGCACATAGTCTGCGAGTGATCGAACATGGCAGGGCGCGATATCCATCGGCCGACGGCGGCGCATGTTACACGCTCCCTGCTATATCGGCGGCCCTCTATATATGGTAGCTCTACGATGCGCCAACAATGTCATCGGCCCTGTGAATTCTATATACGCGAGCGCCGACAGGTTATACTGCTGACTTGGCTATACAAGTCTCTCGCACACCTTCTTGGAGAATATTTGCGCGGATTCGATTTTTGCAAGACGCAGTGTGCAACACAAATAACAATCTTTTAAATTATTTATATTGGAATCATTCTTATATGTCACATAAATGCCAGGCATTTAACCCAACACACACCTGCAATAAGCCCAGCAATAAATCCAGCGCAGCACCAAATTCATTAATTCGCCCACGTATTATATTCTCACCCACTTGCATAATCATGGCTTTCTCTCTCTCTCTCTCATACCAGCAGTTTCAATCTCTCTCTTGGCGTATGTACATACCACGACTTCGCACTGAAGACAGTAGCCGCTGAGCTCGAGCTATATACGCATATCTCCGAGAGACTCGCCGAAAACGGGTTTTCCCGCTGCAGTGTGTCCGTGATGGATCGGTCTGCTCCGCACGGCGTATACGGATCTTATACATTGTGGGAGAAACATTTGTTGCGGGACGACGACTCTCGCGGGCAGGGCCCGGGTTATTCGATATTATGTGCAGCCTTCGCTTCTTCTTCTTCTGCTGCTGCTGCAGCTTACACACGCAAGACGATCTTTTTTTTTTATTTCGGCTGTGTTTCTCTCTCAACTGTATACCTATAGTAGAGATACTGAGAAATCGAAACGTTTTTTTTATCATTGGTTTTGTTAAACGTCGATTTGCGAGGCTCTACGATATCAATAGAGAGCTATTAGTTATTTTCGAAAATACAAACGCAAGGTGCAGCGAAAGAAATTTTCTTTCCTTTGGTATCGATCCCGCATATGTATACAAGCCCGAAGCGTGAGACACCTTCCGAACCATAATATAAGTTCTTCTTATTCGAAAACGGCGCGACAGTTGCATCAGCGGCTGCAGCCGATCGATCTTTCGTAAACTGTCCTCTCCGAAACTTCCTCGCGTACGTCATACTCCTCTTGGTATTATATATAATATAATACGTAAGGGCCACAGCTGAGCGTAAAAAGTAGCTTTTGGAATTTCAAGGTCAAGGGTGCAGGAGGTGCGTTGCAAGAGCAGACAGAGAAATGATCGATCACCTCGAGACAATGTCTGCGCGTGTGTGTGCGTGTATAATATAATATATAATAAGTTTCTCGCGCTCGTTACACGCGTCGTTCCGAGTTTGTTGACTTCTAGACTTATATATACGGATGATGCGTGTAAGGTGCTTTTCGTTTCTCTGTGATGTGTGTTGCAGTGCGCAGGTGAGCGTAATCGTTTGGGATTGGATTTCTTGGAATCTGAGAACGATTGCGCATATGAGGAGTAAAGAAGGTTTACATCAGCTATACTAGTCGAGTTTTATATATAAAAAAGGTAGGTATACATCAACATCTCCATTCAGATTTCCGCTGACATTCACTTGCGCCTATATAGCAGCGTAGCATCGTTTTGTAAATTCTCGGTCCTCGACACAGCGATTTATATACGCTCCTCAGGACCGCACAAATTTATTCGGCCGCGCGCAGCTTCTTCTCGGAAGCCATGCCGTCGTCGAAAGCTCTCTGTGGCAGCACTTTTTTCCTATTATTTACGGCGCTTCCTGGCCAATAAATCGCCCGTAATTGCAGGTGAACGCGTTGACCCAGAGCCAACGTAGATATATATACAAGCCTCATCTCTGTGAAAAAATACCTTCACACGACGTCGTGTCTCGCGGAAGAGGTCTATAGGTATATACGACAGAGATGACGTCTCTCCTGGGATACACGTTTATAAGTTTCATTCGGGTGACTCACCTGTGAGCGCTGCATTCTGTGTACGCGCCGAGCCGTGATATATCCCCCCACGAGACAGAGACAGAGAGAATCTGCGCGTCATCGCGCGTCGTGACTTTGACTTGACGTACGGTCGCGTCGCGTTATATGGTACGAAAAAAAGAGCGACAGAGTAGATGGTATATTCTCTGTGTGTATAATACAGCTAATCGAATTGAAAAAGTTTCGGGAATGATTCGGGTCGATGCTGCTCGATCTCTCTCTCTCTCTCTCGGGATGATGTATTGGGCTATTGTTTGGAATTCGTGTGTTTTACGCGGCCTCTGATATGTATAGCCGGCCGAGTGATGGGGTATATTGAGGCTGATTGATGTTGCCAGCCGAGAGTCTTATAATGCGAGTGTTATTTCGTTCTCGGGTGATGGACAATCGAATGGTTTTTCATTTTTCTTCTAATATCTTATAATACGTACTCTAATATTTATTCGTAATTAATTTACACGCAATGTACAAGAGCTGCTCTTTCAAAGTAATTAAACTTTCGCAATATCCGGCACCTGACGAGCTTTCCTCATCACACACGATTCCACCTGCGCACTAATCCCCAATGATCAAAGCTCGACTCGCATCACGCATCGCGATCGATCATCAACCCTCCGCGATCTTCCCAGAACTATATACGCTTCTCTCGTCACCAACGTCGAATTCCCCAGCACACACACACACAGCTTTTCGGCATCTCCGCCATTAGTCGTCGAAGCAACCTGTCCCGTCTATATATACTGCTGCAGTAGAGGGTGACTCGACACGATAGATCTGCGCGCGACCGATATCAGATCAAATATCGAGAGAGAGAGGCTGCGCAGTGCAGTGTGTATACCTCGCGGGAGAGAAGAAAGACGGTAGCGCTGCGCGAGGTATATATATAAGTACGCGCGCGGTTCTTTCTCGCGACGGCAGTGGCGGCGTCGATTGATTGCCGCGATTGCGCGCTCGAGAGCTGCATTCCTGCACTGCAGCGATGGCGAACGAATGGAGTAGCTTTGCTGCTGCTGCTGCTGCTGCTGTTGGATAGTGCACGTGCTTCATGCATCGACTGCGCGGATGAATGCGAGGGTTTATATATATATGAAACGGGGGTGCGGGTACATACAGTGCGATGAAACACACGGCAAACAATAATGCGGAGAGAATGAAGTAATTCTTTTGAAGAAATGTGTTATTTTATTTCTAAAATTATATCAAGTATACCTCCGGCATTTCTCATTCCCACGAAGCCTCAATATTTTTCAAGCCCATCTCAGTACACACACAAACTCGGCGCTCACTTACCTCGGCAATATTCCCGCGCTCGATCGCCATTAAAGCGCTACTACACTGCAGATATCTCGTTCTCTCCCTGATGGTATATACACACTCACCTCCCTTGTAATTGACAAGCTCACTCTATAGCTCAGTCCGTCCCTCCGCGTAAATACGCATATCCCTCTATACGCCGCCGCCGCCGAAAAAGGTGTCCTCTTTTCGTTCCTTTTGTCCACAGCGCAAGAGTCGTCGCATATACTTTCCCAGGCCGCGCGAGAGCTGCGTGCAATCGTCCGCCGTCGAACAAGTGAAACGAGCGATCCATCCATCGTTCGGGTGTCCGCTCTCGGCTCGTTAACGATTCCGCATGAGTTGTCCTCTCTCTGTCCTCTTCTCTCCTCCTTCCCCTTCTTATATATACCTATACACACTGGCTGTGTCCTTCCCTCGCTGGATTTCGCGTCTCCCATCATCGTCGCATCCGCGATGTGGTCCCTCTTTCTTCTGACGCGAGGACCACCCCGTGAACCCGAAACCTATCCCCGTCCGTCACTATTATGTGTGTGTGTGTGTGTGTGTGTGGTTGTATAGAGAAAGGGCTGCTGGCGCTAAGAGGCGCTGCTGTTTTTTTTTCTGGAGCGCGCAGTCGACAGGATGAATTACGCGCCGAGGTGAAAAGGAGAGCCATATATATAGAGTTGGGAGTAGAGGATAGTTGATGGGGGATGCTTTGTGTCGCTTTCTGGCTTCTTCTTCTATTATTATAACCGAGAGATTTGGGTATTATGTCCGGTGTATAGCTGTGAAGGATGATTTATCGTGTGTTTTTTTTATCCATCTATCGCGCAACAAAGATCTGACGACTTAATTGTTTATATACGCAGCACTACGCTCTCGAGAGATAAATAAAACAAACAAACTGGCCGCGTGTGAATTCCTCCCATTGCATTTTCATTGGCGCGTCGTCTATATACATATATACCCACGCACGCGACGACACTACACGACGATTGTCCGAGAGAATATAAATCCGAGGCAGACTCTATATAGGTTCAGGTATGGTTAGGTATATATAGGTATATACAGTATAGGAGAAAGACGGGGCGGTAGTTCGTTACACGTGTTGGATCCGCCCCGATAGCATCTCCCCGCTGCTGCTGCTCTGCGCGCGGGTATATCGATTTCACAAAAGATCGTGTGCAACGCGCGCGCGGGCGTTGCAAGAGACGTCGCGGATCTTATATAGCGATGTGTGTGTGTGTGTGAGGGACTACCGAATTTCTCGGTGCTGTGTGGTTGATTATCGTATAGGTTTTTCAAAAAATTCTTATTGCAGGCAGGAGAAAGCAACGATAATATGCTTTGCTCGTTGAGACGATTTACACAAGCTCTGGAGAATCGGCAATCGCCTAAACAACATCTGCTCTTTAATTTTCTCATTATACTTTCCAGTCGATTGGTCTAACCTCTCGAATCGACCTCTCTCTCTCAGCATCGCTCTATATAAATGTGTAATATCGATTATGAAAATCTCTCGAATAAATAAAGCATCGCGCGGTTAAACTCGATCTCGTTATAATAGGCGTGGTGTATACAGTAACACAGCTCTCTCCGTTTAAAACTAGAGGAGGAGCCTGTATATACAGGCACTTAGCGTTAACGGTAGTAGTCGAAAGAGTCTTTCGAGCCGGACTCCGATATATATAAACTGCTGCATGCATTCGCCAAACTTGCATTACATCCACAAGCCCACAATACACACACACAGATATTACATATACACCGTTGACGGTGTTGGTGAGAGAAAGAAGGTGCGAGAAAGAGAGAGAGAGAGAGAGGGAGAAAGAGCGATGATCGAGCAAACCGATTCCGATTACCGGCCAGTTTAGCGCTGGGCTCGGATCGCGCGTCGAGATAAAGGGGCTTCGGAGGCGCGAGAAAACGCGCCAGAAATAATTGCTCCTCGCGAGCGAGCGAGCGAAAAAGGTGGAGAGAGAGAGAGACGTCTCTTCTCTTAAGAGGTACGATACCCTGTCCGTGTGTGTACGTGTGTATGAGGGAGAGAAACGACCAATCGGAGAAGAGGATCGTAATGAAACGGCCGCCGCTCGCGAGCTGTAATTATCCCGTAATTAATGAAATACGCGGCCGCGAATGCGTTGAGTCGAGCTCGTTGGGATATCTGTCAAAACTGCGTGTATATGTAAGTATACGTATATGGATGTGTTTGTCGATTATTTTTTTTTTTTTGTTTCGAAGAGAGAGGATTAGGTTTCTCGTCGTGTTATACCGAGAGCTGTGCTGCGGAGATTCTTTCCCGCGTCATTACGATGAGGCTTATCTCTCGACATATATATTATATGTTTGGCTATGTGTATAATGTGCTTGTTTTCCGGTAAAATATGCGCTGATCTTGGCTTTCGCTGTAAAAGCCGAGAAATCAATGTCATCAGCTCCCAGCTTGTTTAGGAATCCCTCTCGATTTGCACGTGTCCGTTCATTTTTGTATTATAATTAGCGGTTATTCGTCGTTTTTAAAAGTCAAAGTCGATTGAAGCGATCTTCTATACCTATAATTAAACTTTCTCGGACAATCTATTCTCCAGCAACACTAATAAGTATAAATTACATGTACAGATTCCAGCAAAGAACTCGGCGTTTTTCCCTTTTTCTTGCAGTAGACCACAAGAGGGAGGAATTAAAGGACGTATACGCGAGAGTCACGCACTACTCTCGGGCTCTTTTATCGTCGCTGCAGCCGAGAGAGAAAGCGTCGCTGGACGTCGTCGAGGGAAGGAAGGTTGGTTCCCAGGACGCTTTTTTCTCGGCCGGCTTCAATCGGCCCGCGCAGAAACCCGGAAGAGAGATTTCGTTTCCAGTTACTGGACCCAGCTCCGAGAGTATTATGTACATGTGCGCGCGCACGTGTGCGGGAATACTTGTACGCGCGATCTTGTCGCGCGGAGCAACGAGCCTGATGACGAAAGCGCGTGCAAGTATGCGTAAGGTTAGCTCTTTTCTCACACAGACACACTGGATTATAGTAAAATGTACTTAAAATTATTAGAGTATAACGGACCACCCAAAAGCCAGTATTAATTTTTAATTGCCCTCGAGTCCAGGTTGAGTAATGACTGTCCTTCCTCTCTCTCTCTCTCCAACGAAGGCCACCTTCCTTCCGTCGAAAAATCAAGTCAACCTGCAGCAGAGAGGAGAGACTGCTCTGGAACAATGGGAAGCTGCAGAATTTCGTAGACCGCGCAGGACTGTGTGCTGCTGCAGTACACGCGCGCGGTAGGTATGGAGGCTCTCTTTTCCTCCGGCGACAGCCGAGAGATGCAACGTTCAGGGCTAATTAAATAATCCTTTGGGATACCCTCTCTCTGCAGCGCGCGCGGAGAAACAGGTCGATACATCTCATTGTAACAGGATAAACAGGAGTTAGGACACGGCAAAGGAGGAGGAGGACGAACGAAACTGAGAAGATCGCACGAAAATAAAAGAAGAGGACGAGGTTAAAAAGACGTAGCTACCACGGCCACCGGTCGCTGGAATCCGAGATCGCGTTTGATCGCAATTAAGCCTCTCTCCCTCTCCGGCAGACTACTACTCTTTTGCTGCGAATATTTTATCCGCCTTGGCTGTACACAAGGGAGAGAAAGAGAGAGGGAGGGAGAAAGTGAATTTGAATGCGATCTTTCGAGACGACGACGACGACGACGATGGGATTCTGGCTCTCTGGGCGAAACAATGGAACATCGCGGGACCACACGGGAAGCGAGCAAATGGTCGAACAACCCGGGGACATGCGTTCCGACGCAAGCTTCCAAAGACGAGTAACTGCGCCGCCGGAGGTACGCCGTGACGATGTTCCTCTCGCCGATGTGCTCGCGACTTATTTTTCGTTCTTGCTATACTCCTGCTGTTTCGAGGAAAAACGCGTTGGATTTTATTGAATGTAGAATAAATTGTTAAACGATGGCCCAAAACTCCCACATAAATAATCCTTTATGCGGACTGCTCCTCGTCATCGTCCGCAATCCGGAAACCCGCAAGCAAAAAGAAAACAAAACCTCCAACAGCAGCAGCAGCAGCAGCAGCAGCAAACAAGGAGAAAATATCGTCAGATTATCAGCGCGAGACAAGCATCTAAATCTCGCGAGCGCGAGGGTACGAAAATGATGAGCTGATGCATCAGAAGAGCCGAGACAAATGGGTCAACGCACGCGGTTGTATATATACTTATATATCTCTCTGGCGAACCTGAGTCAGCGTAGACGTCTCGGGGATCTATGCTAATCGCGACGCATCCGCGCTCCTTTTGACCGCAGCTGATTAATATTTTCTCCTCTGGGCTCGTTCTCATGCGACGCGAACTGCCGGGACACGTCTCTCTTTTCTTTTTTTTTTTTTGCTCTTGGATCGCGGTTCGTGAGAGAGTTATTTTGGGACTGCAGTTTTTGCGGGATTTAGATGCTTGCGCGGGTAGCGGGGGAAGTGTGAGTCTTGCATAATTCTTTCGGGTGTCATCGAATTTTACCATTGTTTTTACTTTAACATTATTATGTGTCTTGCCTATCTCGGCAGTGATCTGAAATGTGTTTTTAATAGATGAAAAAGCTCACAGAATAACTGCAGCAAGCACAGGAGCAGCATCTTTACAACCTGATGCACTGCACATGAGAGAGACTGCAGGCCGCCTTTGTTTCTCTCTTCGCTCGCATTGCTATGCGTCGAGTCGGGGTCGCGCGAGAGGTCGCCGCATAAAGCATCCCCCGGGTCACGAGATTCGGCCGGCGCAAACGAATTCCACGAGAAGCACCAGCAGCACCAGAGAGAAGAGTTAAAGGAGAGAAGTCTCGCCTTACGCCTATGAGGGAGAAGAAAGAGAGAGGGAGAGAAAAAAAAAACGATCGTACCTGCGCGTGCTCGCGACATTGAAATTCCGTGCAGGAGGTGCCCCGGGGTATATATATATATATGTATAGTATAAACGTTGCTCTTTCTCAGCTTTTATTCGGGGAACCGAGGAGAGACACACATACGTCGAGAATTTTCTCCAGAGATTCTCGCGCGTACACGACGTATTTACGACGTCGAGCACAATGCGACGAGAGAGAGATTTTCGTTTTGTTTTCTTCGTTTATTCAAGTCGAGAGAAAGATGGGAATTCGGTTCGTATGTGCGCGCGCGCGCGCGATCGCTTTATCAACCGTTATGGATTCGAAAACGATAAAGACTTCGGGAGAGAGAAATGTGTGCGGGACGTGCGATCGCATCATCTGATGAGAGTATGGGCTGCTTTTGTCGTGATGCTACTTTTTTTTTCTTAGAGATGTCGCAACGCTTTCACTTTGATAATTCCGGAGACAAAGTGTTTCTTAATTTCGTCGTTGGGAGTTTCAATTTCGGGAGATGCTATCGAGGGTATTGTAGAAGCCTGTTATTTCGAGTCGCGAGATGGAGCTTTTTTCTTTGTCTTTTGTTATATAGGCGATTGGAGCTCTTGTGTTTTAAATTTAATTATATTGCGTTGGTTTATCTGCTGCAGGGTATAATTGCGTCGTTCGGGATGATACTTTCTAGCGATAGATTTATAAAACTGAGTATACGCATTACATCACGATGTCATCGTATACTTTTATTTATAACAAACTCTGCAATATATTATTTTCCTATCGTCTCGTGCGAGAAAACAGTTACACACTGCATCTACGCAAGATCCCGTATACATCCTCGTATACCCACTTACAGATTAAAAAGCCATTCCGAATGAAGATGATCTCTGAAAAATAAGAAGTAAAACCGAGAGAAATAGTCTCGCGTCGCTCTCGAGAGGTGAGCGCATAAAGTGTACGGAAGATGATAGCGGCCGCCGCCGTGGTGACACATGCGCTCGCGCTGAGGCGTCTGCCGCTGCAGCCGATAGGCATCTCTCTCTCTCGCGGCTTGTATCGCCGCTATGTGCGCGGCTGTGACCAGAATTCCATTATTCCTGACTGAGGGTTGCTTGCTTGCTTGCTTGCTTCTTTCAGAGTAACACATTTCAATTACGACACGCGGATTTACGCAACTGATGCGCTACTGGGGTATACACGATGAGTCTCTTTCTATCCTATCTGCTGTTTCTTTTTTTTCGTGATGCAGTGCCGCGATAGTGAAAGGTGATGGCTTTGATTTAAGAGGAGTATTAGGGAAGGATTGTGGTTTTGAAACAGGGAATTGTTGTTTTTATTTTACATATGACATATTTTTAAGAAATAATCTTTTGACACGTATACGGAGAAAACAGATTCATGCAGCGGATCAGTGTAGTAGATAGTATAGCGACAATAAGTCATAGTAGCCGTAAAGCAAAACTGTTTTGGACTGGCCGGCTTTCCCCCACCGCTTCAACTTTCCGGCTCTCTAGTCTCTGGATAGTGACGATAGGTGGCGCATAAGAACTTTCTCTCTTTCCCTCATCTTAAGGTACGCGCAGAATGTATATATAGCTGTACTAAACCTATATTGCAAAGGTGCCTATTGGGCTGATGCTTATTGGGCCGTTCATGCTATAACTGTATAGCTAAGACTAGATTGCAGTCTATATAAGTTATAGAACAATTGCATTGCTTAACGTTATCACTTGTTATATCGTTTTCTTGTAAGTAACGCTGCAAACTTAATACTTCTTCCACATTAACTCTCATAGGTATATAAACCTTTACAAAGGTAAAATTTAGGCCAAAGTACCATAAGTTTCCTTATATAGCTAAACTTTAATGCCGTGAAATAGATTGTATTCTAAGAATGAATTTTTGTATGTATGTTATTTTATTCAAATAATGATTTGAAATAAAAACTAAGAAAAGTGCATGTCGAAATCTAATTTAAATTGGCAAGCATTGTTACGATTTAAGGGATCATTCCTGAAAAAATGTATTAAAGTTTATTCGCATATAATCACAACATAGTTAACCGAATTTTTCGCAAAAAGCAGCCAATTAACATGTTACGACAGAGAGCAAAGAAAATTAAGCCGTGTAGCTCGACTCAACGGGCTACCAACTGCACGGCGATTCAAAAACAATAAGCCCCTATCAGATTTCCATCCCGATAGAAATCTCATTAGCTACGTGCGCCTCTTAAGCCCTTTCCGCGCGTGTGATACCCTTGCACATACACTCTCCCGCCTTCGTCAGATGAAAGCACCAGATGAGCGACTCAAATGAAAGGTGCACACACAAGTGCTCCTGCTGTCTCCTTTTCGATCGATTAGATGCGTAGTCGAGATTTTCGGAAAAAGGCTCATATACGTGCTCTTTTCGGCTGTTATAACAATCATCCGGGTCAGATTTTTGTCGCCGAGACGATGGATATATAATACTATATACTGGCGCGTGCGACGCCGCGAGCAAAGTTTCTTTTTATAATCTCCGAGCGAGAAGAGAACGAGTTTTTTGTTTCCGAGAGATGTATGTGCGTTAAATGCTTCTAAAATACTAATTTTCGGTGTATGTTTGCGCGACGGCCTTTCCGAGTAGCTCATGTATAATTATGCCGGGAATCTCTTGTTGAGGAAGATGAAAGTCTGATTTTGTAAGGTTTCCAGTTTGTAATGGATGGAAATGATATTTTAAAGGCTCTCTCTCTCTCTTTCTCTGGGATGGAAAGAGTTTCTGGTTATAATTGAGTTTAGATAAGCCACATTTTTGCAAACTGGTATTTTTGCTTCGAGTGGACACGTGTTAGATCTTGAGTGATTACAAAATTGAGTAATTTTGTTTGGCAATGAGGGACGTGTCTGCTTCATTAAATAGCTGTGTACCAGGTTGAATAAAATGCTTCTTATTTACGTTTGCACAAAGTATACGTGCGCCTTGACACGTTCGGCTGTTTCTAATTATTACGAGTAGATGCTTTATCTGTATTGTAATTAATTTTCATTCGTAAATTCCGAAAATAATATGACAAATATTTATTTAGTAACATTGTGTTATCGTGTTTTCCTTTTCCTTCTTCACCACTAAACCAGCTTATTATTCATTATTCATCAAGCCCTACTACGCATTAATACTCAAGCGCGAGTAAATAGGTTGTTCTTGATACACGTCCATGCGCGAAGCATTAAATAATACATTTCTTCCGCAAACTGAAATTCGGGCAACACACACAGACATAATCTCGTGAATTGGCTCGTATTCGTGACCGCACTCGGCGCAGGCGATATTTAAATTTCTCAGACTCTGCTTATATGATTGATTAGACGAGTGCAGGGTAACGAGCGTTTATTTTCTCAATGCGCGATTATTATAACGTGTGCACTTATCTCGGGAGTGTATCGTGATTTATACGAAAGCGACACCGAAATATTAATATTAATCGTAGGATTTCTGGAATTCGGGTCTCATAAAAAAATTAAACTTAAAGAGGCGGTACATATACAAGCCATGATGGATTTCTCGTGAGGGTAATTTTCTCGTTCTACTGCGCAAAATAACGTTTACTTTTTAATTAAACTTGCACCTTATTCCGCAATAATCTCCAGTCCAACGAAAAAACGCAGCAACAACTCGGAAAATCGATTACGTCGGAGCGGCAGGTGCGCCACACACATACATGCGTCATATCCCCGAAATTTTTCCGTGTCCCGGCAAACTCGTTAACAACGTGTACACATATAGCTACCCTCGTCGCGGAATACATTTTCGACTCTCCCCGCCTTCGCAGTGCGGCGACTGCAAGCGCAGTCATGCTATCTTATCGGTTCGGCGCATCGCATCCGGTCGCTCTCCGCTACGCATTTTGGGAATTAACGCGAGTAGTCGCGTGATGCGAGAGGTGTCGCTATGCAGAAGGGCCGGCTGCAAGAGAGACTGACTTTTTAGGCGCTCGTTATGTGCGACTTTTGGCGACGTTTAAATTTTTTTTTTCGGGAGAGGGTTGTCCTTGATGATTATGACGAGATGTGTAATTGGGACGTTGCTGTGTTGTGTATTGGTGGTTATTTTATAATATTTATCCGCAAGCCTGGAAAGTAATTGAATTTTTCGATACTTTTATATTGTATACTTCTTCCACACATATACTCCTTTGCGCACACATCCACCTCCACAGCAATAAAATGCGCCGTAATTTATAGCCCTTTCCGAGGCACAGCGCGGTCTACATTTTTCACGAATAAATTTAAAAATTCATGCTCACACATACAGAGAGAGGGTATCAGCAAACGAGCTCTCTCGGGCCGATTCTTAAAGCGTAATTGCTCGACGCGTGACCCGCCCTTATCGCGAATATTAATCGGCCCAAGAGAGAGAGAAAAAGCTAGCAGCAGGGAAATATACGTATATAAAACAGCCCTCGCGCGCGGCGTTCGAAAAAAATGTCCTCATTAATTCATTGGCCGTTTTATACGTCCGACGCGATGGAATATCCCGCGCACCCGAGAAAGAGAGAGCTGACGAGGAGTCACGCGACGCGAGGCGTTGTACACTTTAGCGGTTTGCTTTGTGCCGTGCGCTTATATATATACGTGTATATACGTGTGATTGGAATCGTACGCATGAGAAAATCGAGAAAAGGACCCGAGGGTTAAGTTATATTGGACAGCCTGTCGTGTGTGTCGTCTATCCGAGCTGGAAAGGCAATTAGGTCCGCGAGGGAATTATATGTATAGTTTCTTTTTGTTGTTGTCGCTGATGCTGACGGACAAACAATATAATGGATGGGTTTCATTTCTTTTTGGAGAATCTGATAGAGAGTTACTAACGTTTTAGAACTTTTCACTTGATTCGCATTCCCCATCAAAAAGCGGTATAAAAGATGAATCTGCACAATAATAATCGTTTCAACAAACTATAAACCAAGTGAGTACGCTGCATATGGAGCCATCGATTAAAACTCTCGGCAAAACAATCCAATCCAGCTGGCAATCTCTCGAAAATCCCCGAATGATCGATTCGCGCGAGTGAACGAGTGCAGCGCAAAGTGAGTGAAAAACAATAGCAGTAAATCGGGTCGCTCTCGCAGACTAGCACTGCAGCGCTCGGAGCTTTAATGCATTCCAAATTACTTACTCTCGTCCGCGCGCTGCAGCCATAGCCTCGCTCACACATACACAGAGAGCGGCCTCTCTCTCGGTTAAATGGTATAGATTCATGGCTGATCGCACATCCCCGATAGCGCACTCGTAATTAGGTGTTCGTAGAGATTGAAGATATTCGCGGCGGCGGCGGCCCTCTCTGTACATACATCGCATGATTTCAGCGGCACGATCGGCCTCCGCAATTCCGTCGTTTCGCGGAACGGCCGCGGGAAAGCCGAGCTACCGCCTCTATTATGGCTCTCGAGAAATGTCTGTGTGCATGCAGTGCAGCTATGGAGTCGCAAGCGCTTTTTACGAGGGGGCGATTAATTTTTTACGAGCGCTATCGAACGGACGGCTGAGCTGAGGACGATAAGTTTTGCGGAGCTGCTGGGATTTTTTCTTGTTTTTTTTTTTTTACGGGGGTTGTAAAAGGGTGGACTGTGTATTGTGCCTATGATTCTTTATGCAGCGGTGGATTATGTGCGGCGATATCATAGAGACAGGATTTTATGGGGTTGACAACGTATATTTATGATGTTTTATGATTGTTTAATATTGCGAGTTTGGATAAAATAATAATAATATAAGCCGTACACTGTGAACAATGCTAATGTATTACGTCTCGACGTCTCAATTTGCCCTGAAAATTGTCTTTATTATGCTGTTCAATATGTATCTGATAAATCATGCATTTTTATAATAATATTTTTATACAGGAACTAAGTTTATTAAATTGAGTAACTTCTCAGCAAAACAATATGCCTACATTCGACATTCTTTTAGCACGGCAACATTGTGACTCGAACCCATAGCTGTTTTGTTTATAATATCCCCACTCGGAGCATGCACGCACCGATAAAGAATAAAGGGCTCTCGAGTCAGTCGTCTGGGAGTAATGCTTCAAGAAACATCTTTAAGTTCAACCGTATTTGCAGTAGATTCGGGCAGTTATGGCATGAGCGGCCCAAGCAGCAGGCGTCTAACAAAGCTGTTTTGCTATATTAGGTGGCACACCGCTATATCTATAGAGGGAAACTGGAAAGTGCCTATGCGCCACCTGTCGTCACTATCCAGAGACTAATAGAGATCTGGAAAGTTGAAGCGGTGGGGGAAAGCCGGTCACACTAAAATTCATGTTCGTCCGTTCGTCTTTACTATGACTGATTCTGCATGCTTATACACACTAATACTGCTCTAGCAGAGTGGAAGTGGATCTTTTTTCTCCATGTTCAGTTATCAGTCTCTTGGACCCGAATTTATCATCTCGTTCATGAAGTGTGCATCAATCATCACTGTCTAACTATACAACACAAGAAGTTTATGAATTTTTCAAAGTAATACTCTATTGCACTGGACACTTGATATTTCTGGTTCGTAAAAGTATATTTTCAGCGTCTCAAATGAATTTTCGAAAACTGCATTCATTAAACTTTCATACGCCAATTATCAATTTTCCAAGCCCTGTGTATAAATTGGAGCAAGAATAACGTTTATAAAAGATGAAAATAGCCGTAATCAGCATACAAAATTTGCAATTTATCAAACAGCAAATAGTTGCACCGAATGCAAAAACGAAAGACAAAAAGAAGAGAAAAAATTACGGATATTCGAAGAAACGCACACAAAATCCAGCTCGAAAGGGTTGACGATTCAACGCAAGTCCAAAGATCCTTGTCTCCGGTGACATAATGCCCAACTCCACATCGCATACGAAATTACGCTCACGGGTCTATAATATATATACACGAAACGCACAACAGTCCGAATTTCTCGCTGTCGTCGTAAACACTCGGCCACATACGTGATCATTTTTCCGCGCTCTCCCGCCGCGTTTAAACGAAAATTATATCGAACGCCGAACGAATTTCAATCATCTCCGGCTACTTATAGCCAATGGAGGAAAAGCGCTTGCAGCAACTCCTTAGGTATTCGAGGCTCGAGCCGAGACGAACCGTTTGGAATGCAGTTAATTTCGAGTGCGAGAGAGAGCGCGGTTTATATTATGTATATACTCACTCGGGGTTCTTGATTCGATTCGTGCCATAAATTGATTACCGCCGACTTTTCTTATTTTATTTAAACTTTAACCTTATCATTTCACCTCACAGAATCGCAGTTACAAGTCCAACGGAAGACAGCAGTGCATAAAAGCGTAATTTTGCAAAAAATAATATCTCAGATTGCGCGCGCGATAAAAACGCGGAAAGACGAGCCCGAAATAAAGTGGTTATAAGATCGTAAATTTTTCGGGTCCGAATAATTGCACCGCGCGTGCGATCTTGATACACTTCGCGCCGAATTTTAAAAAGGCGCTTTATATATACATTTAATTTTTTTCCCACGTCGGGGTCGATAAAGATATTGTTTAACGATCGAGCTCTGACAGCCAAAGTACGTGTATATATAATTATATTTCGTGAAAAACATTCTCTCGGTTTTAGAGAAAAAAATATATGTATACAGAGTCGAGGAGGTAGAGCGTGCGCCGATCAGTGTGGGAGATGATTTCCTTGGAATTATGCTAATAGCTTTCTAAGAAACACGTTGTTCCTCTACTTCGTCGAGTCTTCTACGCCGCGCTTACACGATTTAATTCCCGAAAAGTCGTCGTTGTGCTGTGTCCAATTTGGTGTAACGTGTATCAAAGTGATTTGCTTCTAAAATGAAGAGAAAATATAGTGATTTATTTTTACCTTTCGCAATATGTTTCATCCCTGAAAAAAATTAAAGCTCATTTGAATTTGAAGCAGGAGAAGAAAAAGCTCGAGCAAAAGGTGCAAAGTCTCTATGTGTATATATTATGGTGGACTCGGTCATTGGAACCTCGCGCTAGGTTCAGCAAAGAGCCATTAGCCTCTCTCGCGGCGCGCCGCGGAACTAACGCCACTGAATTAACAAGTACTCGCTGTGCGACCATACATCACCGCTCGCGCGAGGTGTCAACCGATTCAGAGAATCGTCTTCCACGATCTCCGAACGAGCGCACGAAACGATTTACCGCCGTCGGAATAAGCCACCTCACGCTCTCTTACTCTCTCTCTCTCTCTCGGCAGCCTACCTTCCTCCTCTTCTTCTTCTTTATTTCTTTCTTTCGTTAGCTCTTTCTCGTCGCTGCTGCACTCTCTGTTCTCTCCCGCGTGTGCAAGTATATTTGTGTGAGACTCGCTCTCGTCGTTGCTGGCGCACGAAATAGCGATACTTTTAATTGCCAGCCGGATTGTAAATCACCTTAATTGCATTACGTTTCGGAAATTTCAGTTATTCTTTACTGTACTGTATACATACCTGTGTACATATAGGCGAAGTGCATATAAGAAGAAAAAGACACACGCAGCTGATTACTGTCGATGATAAAATTAAGCACCTCTCGCGCGCGAGTCGCATAAATTAGCGCAATTACGCGTCATTTTTATATACCGATATGTATATGGGTATATAAATTTGAATCCGTTAAACGCCACGCCTGATACAAATCGCCGTGAAAATCGTCGCGCCAGTAAATCTCGCGGATTCGCTAATTAACAAATCGACGCGGGATAAGATCGCGCGCTATACCAATATACTACTGCCGATGCCCGGAAAATTATATCACTCATCAGGAGAGCGGGAAAAACGAGTAATCGCGAGCGATCGCTACAAATTCACTCTAGAATTTTACGCGCCTTATTAAACTGTCGTTTATAAACGCATATACGCGAGAGAGAGAGAGAGAGAGAGAGAGAGAGAGAGAGAGAGAGAGAGAGAGAGAGAGAGAGCAAAAGCGTATATCCCACAGGCGCGTCGTTGTTTTATTGTCATAAATTATGAACGAAACTGCAGCGATGCGGGCGATCTCTCGCCGCGGCTAATTAGTCAATTGACTGCGGCCGATAGTTTATATATTATAGAGCTGCGCGGATGTGCTTGAACGAATCGGTATTATGACTTCCTGAATGAAGTGGATTTTATATGCGAATTTCGCTATAGACGATGATGGATTGGCTGAGTTTAAAGCTCGTTATAGGTGTTATCGACGATCGATCGCTCATTAATTTTCCGCAAGAATTTTATCGTGAAATTTTAGGACACACGCACTATAAACGAGTAACGGAATACCTGCCTCCTCTCTCGCGTAATCGCATGCAAATCGTATTATAATGATGAAATGTGGAAACAGTCGGTACGTGGAATAATTACCAAACACAGCTTGTAAATCAGCCTTTACAAGTAAACGATATGTTAATATTGCCTCGTCGTAACATTATCTCGATCTCGATGTATACTCGTATTATCCGAGTTTGAATTTTCGCGCCACCCGAAAAGCTAGCCCTTTCAGAGCGCGGGAAATTCAAACAGCCTCACAGCACTCTCGCGAGAAGCATATCATCAGAGTATAGACAAAGAGCTGGTACACCTCGCTACAAGTGTATATCCACACATGCATCGTCAAGGGAAGCAACTGAGCAAGCAGTGCACCAGACAAAAGGAAGCACACGGCAACAGTCTCTCTCTCTTGCTCTTAGCAAAGTCGCGAGCGTGTGCGCGAGTAGGAGGAGGTTCTCGCTCGACACGCGATGCCTTACTCGCTCGGCGATTGGCCGACAACTCGCGGGGCGTCCGTGAGAGCTCGATTCCGATTGGCTACGCTAACAAGACGGCCGCGCGAGTGTTCGAAACGAAATAATAAACCTCTCTCTCTCTCTTCTCTTCTTTTATTTTTGCGCTTGCAGCAGCGGCCGCCGCCGCTGATGATAAAATATAATATAAAAGGCTATTCGTTACCTCGGCGAGTAGAGTATTGTCGACGAGCCGCAGACCGAGCAGTGATGCGCAGCCGAAGGGTGTATGTATATATACTCGAGAGATTATGTTTCTCCACTGCAGCAGCAGGCCTCGTTTTAGAGCAAGCCCGATTCGATGTATCGAGAGGGAGGAGGTGACTACGTGGAAAGGTGCATCGCTGCAGAGAGAGAGCGGATATTTTTTTCGCGGCCCTCCGATAATCTCGCGCACGTGCGCGAGCGCGAGTTGTTATACTCGGAAGAGGGCTTTTTAATGCGAGAGAGAAAGAGAGAGAGATAAATAATGTGTATACGTGTATATATATACTTGTACACGTGGGATAGTGCGATTGCGATCAATTAATTTTGGATTGGACGGTTTTCGAGATTTTTTTCTCTTTTTTTTTATGTTGTTGCCGAGGGGATTCATTATGGGAGATTACCGAGGTAATTCTCGGTGTTTATTGTTGCGAGGATTTTATTGGGGGATGATGATGATGAAGAATTCGCGTTAATAAGGATGGAGTCGAGTTTTAATGCGAATTTCTCAGATTGACGTTTATATGCATGTATATACAAATCAGCCGCGTGATAAATCGCCGGCGAGTCTTAACAACGTAATTATCGCGCTCATGAGCGGCTAAGAAAACTATTTATCAAAATGCTTCTCGCCGAGAAATTATAATCAAATTGTATTTTATTAGTGTACATATACTCGTGCGCGGCAGCAGTATAATATCCATTAATTTTGCGCCGAAGAAAAAGAAAATATTGCTAAATGATTTATCGGCCGCTTATAATATGCGTTATGTATTTATTACACATCTCGGGTCTGTGATTTATAACGGTTTTGAAATCCTTACGCCTCGCGTGAAATAGAAATTATTTTTATATGCTTCACCACAAGTACATCGATCCCAATACAAAACTGCATCTACTCTGTATAACAATGCAATTAAAATCCCATCGTCTCATTAAAATCAGTTTCTAATAATTTCACTTTTAATCCCAATCCCGGAGAAGCCACATCTGCGCTAAATAAAATCACGCGCGCGTGCATGCGAGATTATTCAAATAATCCAAACGGTCATATCCTCAACGCGTAGTAAGCGTCTGTAAGAAGAGAGAGATGAATATACCGATGCAGAGCTGTATATGATCGAAAGGAAATTTCGTGCGAAGCGGCAATTAGAGGAAAAAAAATGCAAGTTCTCGGCTGAATCAAAATGAAGTTTCACCCGCCGACGGCCGACTCTCTCTTTCTTCTGCGCGCTAACCGTGAAGCAGCTGTTGCCCGTCGGAACTCGGCTGCAGTGTGGTATACCTATAGTAGAAAACTACGTGTACGTGTGTGCGAGCGATAATTTGAGGTCGAGCTTGGCTGTGTAGAAAAAATGCGTTTGCGAATTGCACCGCTGAGTTTTACACTTTCTTCGGACGATGACTGCGCTAAGCTGCTTTCGTTTCGAGGAGACGAGAGAGGTGCGTGTGAAAGTTTGAAATTTGCCATTCTTGAGCAGCATTTTTGGATTTTTTTCAACAAGTTTTTGCGATTGCAATTCTCGCATTCTACAGCTTTGTGAAATTCGTAGGTGAAAATCTGAGCTCACTGAAAACGTCCACGCTCGTTAACCGCGACATGATCGATCGCGATCGGCCGATATTTTAAAAAACACACGCACTTGTCCTGACAGACGAAAAATCACGAAACGCGTATATAATTACACCAAGCGTTATAATGATCTCGCTGACACTGCCGCGATTACCCAATACGTATATAATAATACCGGTATTATAGGTAGCTAATACTCTGCAACAAAAACATCGTCGATGATGATTGAGCGGTCGAACGTCGACTCGAATCAGGAAGAATTTACCGAATCACGAATGCAATGCGAATCGATAAGCAGCTGCGAGTATATATATATACACATAGGAAGGCAGATAACCCATCTCGCTCCACTGATCCTCTCGAACGAAAAGTAACACTTGTATAAGCCCGACGAAAACGAGAGGAGGGAGAGACCGAAATTCAAGATTCCGAGAGATCGCGCGGCCCAAGCGAATGTAAACAAGCCGGGTAATCAGCGCGACACGAGCCATTAAGATTAGGAAGGGGCCCCGAAAAGAATGTCCCGGACCGCTTCCGAGAATCGAGATAGACGGCGCGGCGGCGAAGCTGAAGCTGATCTGTGGACGACAAAATCGTATAGCGTACCTATATATATATACGAAAAAGGGAAATTTCGGATTTTTTTACGAGCCTCGTAATTTTACTTTTTTTTCTCTCTCTCGGATTTTCTTGGAACTTTGGAGATGTGTCGGGCGTTAATTAAGCCGATCGCGGAAGAGAAGATAGGTATAGACACACACACACACCGGCGATGAATTTGAGACTGATGCGGGATTTATACCGCCGGTGATAAGCGGGACGCTTTGAGGATCGAGTTGACACGATCGAGCGGAGAGAGAAAAGTCTATTAATGGGTATTAGGATACGGATGGGATGTGCGACTATAAATCTTCGAGCTTGTTGGGAGTTTCTCGTCAGAGTTTTTGAACACAAGTTATGAAAGTTTTCATTGAAATTTATAATATGTCCGCGTATATATCTATAGATCTATAGATGACAGCCATGTTTGCAAGGTTCACATAGATGCATCCTGCGATTATTGCAGTTATAGCATGAGCGGCCCAACCAGTAGGTCTGAGATATATTACAGATAGGTATATCTCTATTACAGATGTAATATCTCTATGGTTTTGGCATAGGTGCGACATATACCGCTATATATGCACTGGGCTCGCAGATAGCGGTTGAGGGAAATAGGAATATCTTCGCTGGCCAGAAACTCGGAGAGCGCAAGTAGTCCAAAACTTGTTTGTTTTCGATTCGACTCTCAACAATATCTAATAAAAAACTTTCTGAATATATATGTTCCGAAATATCGAGGAACTCTCGAGACAGTAACGGAATGCACCCACGTACAGTCATAACCCCACAAACTCAGCTCACACACCAGAGCAGGTGCTCAATTCTTCCCGGAATCCCCATAACCAAAAAAAATTAAATAAAGCACGCATGAGCCGGAGAAATAAAAGAATAACGAGCTGTACGTGCGCAGTGTCGTTCGTCGAAATATCACCTCGACTCTGATTGTCCCTCTCCAGTGTACAGCACACACGTTCAAAGAGAGGAGTGTTCGCGGCGATACTTTAGATGAAATTACACCGCGATAAAGAGTGGCCGGGTTAACGAGTCTGATGCTTACCGCACGACGACTGCACGCGTCATTAACGCATCGCGCGACTCATAAGTATGTATGTGCAGTGTATATATATGTGCCTCTCGTTCGAGAAAATATGCGTTATGAAGAGCCAAGCACGCACGCGTGAAGGTATGCCGTTGCAATATGATTCAGCTGCTCCGTTGCGTCCTTTTTATTTTTAATGCTGTTGGCGATCGGTGCGGTGATTTTTGACCGACGCTCTTTTCGACGAGATTATTTATAATTTTGATGTATTTTGACGTTGAGCAATGTTCTTCAATCCCCGTACAGCAAAAAATGCGCGTTGCATAAGCTAAAACCATCCGCTTTTAATAAAGTAAATTGATGCTAGGGACTATTAACGCATCGGTGTATTACACATATAGGTATCTGTAAAAAAGGCCAAACTCACTACTCGCAAGAATGACGAATTGAAAATCGAGCCCCCGAGCAATTTGGCGCGTTTAAAAAAGTGAAACCACACCTGGAGCTCATCCTCACCGAAAAACCCACAGTGTCTACACACTCTACGGGTCTTTAAGTTTCCATTAGGCGACCCGGCAATTATTACCTCTCACCTTCCGTTTTCTCGCCCGTTAACCATCTATTCCTCTCTCGCCCAAGGAGTACCTATTTCCGCGCCACGAGTGTGTATGTACATGTGTGTGTAGGTGTGTGTCTGTTTTGTATAGGCTCACGATGACGAGCCGAAATCGCGCCGATTGTTTTTGGGTTGCGTCGAGAGAAAAAGGTGCGAGAAGCCGGTCATGTTTGACGCAGCGTTGGACGTGGCGATTCATAAATCACTTTTGACTCGGGAGAGAGAGAAATGCTTTTCGAGGGATTATTGGCGTGATTTTTGTTTGTTGTGTCTGATGCGTGTGAAGCGGTTTGTCGATATTCATTGGGGAATTGAATTAAGTGCTTTTGAGTTCCGTGAAAGGACTCTACGGATTTTCTTGAAAATCTTCTGTACTACTGGAAGTTTATTGGATGTGGTGTTTTAAACCATATACGCTAGGAAATATTCTATCTCTATACTACAAAAATCTGTAGTAGTTTTGAGCTAGTGAAGCAGTAGTTTTCGCTATAAACATTGATATTAATTTCTTTTGTAAACTTTCCTGATATTTTCATTAAAAATATCTTTAAAGTGGTATTGTATACATTCCTTAACTGATTTATTCCCAATGTAAACCATAAAATATGGAAATTTATGAATTTCATCAGGACTTCGACTACCAACAAATTCATGGGGATACCTTTTTATAGTGAAAAGTCTGTATCATTAGCTAAAAATGAAGATAACTACGAATTCATGATAACAAAATCATGGAGGTAGTTTACATTGGTACGAACAAAACTGACATAACAGTTAGAAGATGGTAATAATAAAGGTCTATTACTTACTATAAATGCAAATAATGCTAATAAATATTAACTTTGTTCTTCTGTAACGCAAAGACATTTGGTAGAAAAAAATCTGAAAAAATTTTTAAAAACCTGTAGCAACCTATAGAACACATTCCTGAAGTTTCAGGAAAAATTAAAAAAGTTGTTTTCAAAAGTATTGAACATACATTAATTTATACAGATAATTTCGATTTTTCATTATTTTTCAATTACATGAATTTGTCTTGAGACCCCAGGTAAGATTTAAGGAGAGATTTAACTTCAGATTTTTTAGTTATAGATCATATTAATTCATATTCTCTAAAATACATCACGGACATGAAAAAGAACGATAATTTATGTATCGATAGCTTGAGATAATAAGTAAATTTGATAAAATTCTACTTGTATAATTGTTTCAAACCTTTCTCAAGCATTGGTTTTGCTAATAAAATTAGAGTAATATCAAAAGATGACTTTTTCCCACCGCCAAACATATCATCAATAAAAATTCCGATAAACGTATATATTATATCTAGAGCAGCATTTCCAGAGTGTATCAAGAAAAAAAGTATATCTCGTTCCGAAGCATATCGGTGATCATATCGACAAGAGCAACACACATCGCGACACGCGTTCTCTCTCAAGCACACGATCGAGCTTTTACGAGGACTCACACACGCGCCCGCGGGCCTGACGCCATTATATGCTAATTTTATACGCTCTGCTCGTCGCGCTATACGGATGGACCGTGTCGTGCGTAAATTCGTCGAGATTTACCTACCTGCCGGCTCGTGAGAAAGAGACTTTTGCTTATACGCTGCCGTTGCATTTTTTTCATCCCGTATTATAATCTACGCGGTGACAAAAACAGGTTTGACTCTAAATCGCTCATTTGGAGATACACAGACGAATCGAGCGCTCGTAGTGTTTTCGTTGCTGGCCGAGAATTATGATCTCTATTAAATCGCTTTTGGAAACTCGTAAATTCCGTCGAGACTGCTTTTGCTCGCACGCGCGCGTGTGATCCTGTTGAGTTCTCCGGGTCTAACGTCCGCTTAATATTCAGAATATCGACTGCCGGGCGTCCATCCCATTTTATTCGCATTAGCATAATTAATTTCACCTCGTTATCAACCGAGAGTGAGGCTCTCGTTCCCATAGGTCTCGAGAAAAAGATGAATCCATCAGCTTCTCTCAATACACACTGCTGCTGGTTCTGCTTATATATTGAATAAACACATAATCATATCTCGAAAGAAAAAAAATTTACATAGTAGGACCTCGACGGCGGCGGCTTCTTAGGCTGCAGCGATGAGTTATGGGCGTGTGCGGTGAATATCATTTCAGCTGAGAGACTCTCTCGGCTTCTTTATTCTTCGTGACGCCTCCTACGCGCGATGCGTCGCATGCAAAACGCACATCAGTCGAGGAAGCGGATAGTCGGACAAGTTAAGACGACGTGTGCGTAGCTCTTTTTGTCGTTCTTTTTTTTTGGTCGACACACTGCGAGTTGCCTATATTTGTCCTACAAAACGTTGAACCAGAAGAGGAGCGAAGCAAACGCACAAATCTACATATTCAGCTACCGAAAAACGAGATTCAAGCCCACATTAGCATAAGCGCAGTAGGCTGCACAACGCCATAAGTGATATTTCTCTCCCGGAAAAACTTTTCTCTCTTATAACTGCTCGGCATTCATGAGTCCCATAATACGTACTCCAATCGGATAAGCCCGGTTAATTAAAATAAAGGATCGACTACCTCTCTCTCTCTCTCTCTATATCGCTGCCCACGTGGCCTGGATGACACTCAACAATACTCCCAAAGAGAGAGAAAGAGAGCCAATAGACAGATTAGATCTCGACGTTCTCGCTCTCTTTCTCGCGCTGCACAAAGGAAGAGATCGAATCGAATATCGCGAGAGGAGAGCATCCTCGGCATTAGCATAAACCTAATATGCCGAGGCGTATACACAAAGCGTTATTAAACCGGGGGCGAGGAGAATCGCTTCTTCTTCTTCTGCTGCTTCTTCTTCTGTGTATATATACAACATATACTGGCAGGACGAAGTTGGAAGAAGCTGAGCAGCAGCTGATCTTGAGAGTCGATACGTCACCCTCCGAGCGGACTCTCGACGCTCTACTTAACATAATATAATTGACCACACGCAATCCGAATGCGATTTTGCATAATCGACTAATGGCGCGCAAGCGCTGCATTGTATATTATATGTATATACCGGGAATCCTCGCGCTCTCGGCTTTTCACCGCAGCTTCCGAGGATCATCATCGCATTATGCTGATGCTTCTCGCTCTTTTCTTAATATACGTTTGTACGTTATTTGTTGCACTGCATGTACGTGCCGTCAAAATTACTCAGCCTTGTATACACATCTCTGTATGTATACATCCTCGCGACACCAGCGAGCTATGCGCCGCGATTATTATAAAGTCGTAAACGGCATCAGCTGCACTCGAGATCATAGCTCCGGATTGCTTTATGGAGTCTCCTCTGCTCGCGCTAATGCAAAGCGAGTATATAATGCCGTAAAGGACGCTGCTGCAGTAGTGCCGAGAATGGATAATGCGAGAAGTGAGAAAGAGATCGTTGCCTCGCGATAGTATGTTATCCTCCTCGTCGTCGCTTCCTTCCTTCACGCGCGAATGATATGCATATTACGCGCGAATTCGGCACGACGCTTTTCGAGGAATCATATATATACACACGCAGGTGAAGCTTATATTGATTGATTTGCATGTATCCTGTTTGATGCGGTAAGGGAATCGTGAGTCATTCACTGTTCTCAAGTCTTTGAGTAGTCGATCTCGAAGGAAAGCGAGCAGCTTAGAAAAAATCTGCAACCAAAATGGCGTCTCGTCAGGGGGCGGGAGAGTATAGCGACGACCGATCTCTCTCTCTTGCTCGGTAGAAGGGGAAGAAGAAGTGAAATACGGGGAGGCAGGCAGAAATGTGGCCCGTGTCCTTAATTGACAGTTGCCTCCTCTCTCTCTCTTCTTCCCCGTGTCCGAGAGATGCTCATGGCGAGTTCGTGGCTGGACCTCGTTAGCGAGTTAGCTGATCGCCGCGAGTCCGTAGAAAAGAGAGAGAGAGAGGATATGCCCGTCAGAGGCCGAAGGAAAAGGGGAACGTCCTTAAATTAGTACCGACACGTTATCTGCTGCTTGGTTATCACCGCCGCAGTGTGTATTGGTGCGAGATGCAAGTATTACAAAAATAACGTGCGCGGTGATATATCGCGCTTATGTAAGATATACACGGGAATTTCGTCGTATGTAATTGATTGCAATTATTATGACCGATTATACGAGTATAATATCTAAGAATTTTATTATGTGCACACTATAAGCCTACTAGTTATAATCTAGTTACAATTTGTATAACCAGTCCTCGGCACAATCTGATATAGAATATTTTCCTGGTATAAAACGTAGTATCGGTAAAAAATCGACAGCGATATCGAGAACCGCAGTGAAACGCACAGAGGAACGAATTTTTAAATATCCCACAGCTAGCTGTTTCCATACGCTATAATAATTCCAATCTCCCGATAGCTCAGAGCCATATATACTTCCACAGCTATATACTTTGCAAAATAGCCGATAAATCGAGAGTATAATAGGCGACAAAAAATCGCGTCATGCATCACGACAGATCTGACCTTCAAGATTCCCCGAGTTATAATATCGCCTATATATATCGTAAGCGTGGAATTATTATCTCCGTATACTCTCACTGGCCCTAATCAAGATTATACATGGACACTGGTAGCAGAAGCATTTTGCAAAGCCAACACAAAATCGTACGGCCGTCGAGTCTATTTTTTTTTCTTTCCTACATAACAGTGGACCGCCGGTAGCGCGGGGTGTCTAGGCGTATAATTCAAGGCGCCCCGTCCAATATATTACAATTTGTCTAGGGGAGATCGTCCCGGTTCTCTCTCTCTCGCTTTTTTTTTCTTCCTCAGCCTATAGGTAGACTCGGGTCGGCTCTTCCTCGTCGACCCCCCGGTGGGCTCGAGAGAGGCTCGTCGTCGTCGCGACCGTGGGAGTATTGTTTTCCTCTGTTATATTATACACACACACACGTGACTCTCTCCTCTCTCGAGAGGTATACCTATGCAGAGATCGAGTGGATTTTATATATGAAAATTCGAAACGCGATAAATTCGGGGGCAATAATCGTAGTGCGATCGATTTTCAACGCCCCATTGTTGTTCGGTGTCTGGAGTGGATCTCGATGTGGTTTTGCGGTTTTCAGGATTATAACATAGGATGTATAAATTCGAAGCCAGAGGACCATATAAAGGACGAATAATCGAGTCAAGCGGAAGCTACAAATATACCACTCGGCTAATAAATATAAAAGGAAACATTCTATTCCCATCCGGGGGCGACTCGATTTTTTAACGCCGCAGCACGAAAATCCGAAGCCCGGGCAAAATTCGAAGAAGACAACAAAAAGACGAAGGATAACCGTTTGACCACTAGAGAAAGGGACACACGCGGGGGCTCCTAATTAGGCGGAAGCCAATTTGGGAATCCGAGGTGCCGTGTGTGTGCGCGCGCTGCTATATCCCGGCTCATATTCTCGGAATAGAAAGATAAGAGACAGCGGGAGAAGAATCCTCTACCTCTTCGTTGCGGGATGAACGTGTGTGCGTGTGTCTTGGATGTAGAGGATGAATTATGTGTGAGTGTGGGTTCCACGGTAGCCGGGGAGCGAGCTGCTCGCCGATTAAGATTAATATTTGGCCCCAATTATCGTGGCAGCGGAATTATGAGCCGAGTCAGATTGATTTGACCCGCTGCGCTGCCTACCGGTCTTTTCTGCTGCGCGGACCGATCGCGATTAAATCGTTTTGGTTTTACTATGGGGATTGTATATAACTATATACCACCTTTTACTTTTCTCGATCTCTCTTTCTCTCTCTCTCGAGGTTAATGAAGCTCGTCTGGTTTTTTGATAAATCGTAGCGCGGGACACGCTATATATGTTTAGGATCGGTTATCCGAACGACCATCTCGGCTTTGATTGTCACTTAACTGCTGCGATTCATCATTCGTATGATGAATCTCTTCCAATAGACGAATTTATTATACACCGCTGACTCGTGCGAGGCTCTCTCTCTCGGTAGTTGTATATACCGATTTTGTTTTATTTTGCTTTCGAAAATCGAAATATCGTTACGCAACGGCGTATACCGATCTTCCGAAATTCCTTTTCGTTACTTAAACGAACGACCTGATTACCAAGTCGTTCTGCACGAGCGAGTCTAGGAGTGGAATCTAGGCCCGTATATACGCGGGTAACCCCATATCCGAAATCCGAGAACTCGACCTGCTTCGAGTTTCGGCGATTTTTCAACGAAAATCGATGCCTCGTTGGCTCGAGTTTACTGTTTTCTCCTCGGCTCATCTTAGCGCTGAACATCGAAGGCGTTTTAGGATAACGGGCTCTTTTGAAAACCGCAAGCTTTCGGAATCGGCTAATGTGTTCGTGAAAACAAACAAGGAAGCAATCACTTGGGGGATTCCGAAAATCGGTAAAGGATTGCGTTCGCGCACAATAACTCACGATGTTGGCCATTAAAAAAAAAACAAATGTTGAAAGAAAGCACGAAGCAGTTCTCTCATCGCTATCAAAACGGGCAATTCGGGCAGATTTATGCCCGAGAAAAGCCGGACGATTTTCTGGGAACCAATAAAACCCAAGATGAGGGAAAACATAACGGCATCCCTATGCTGCAGCTCCGAAGTTTTCCATTAAAGGTAAAAAAAAGCATCGGGAGAAACTAGATGAGAAATGTCAGACGCGTCTCTCGTAAAAGTCGCCCCGACCGATCTTATACCTGCGCCAGCCCGATTCTCCCGTTAGAAATTCTTAAAACAATGCGAAGTGACATGTCTTCCACCTGTGCACGAGCCAGAGGAATATGTATAACCTCAGGGAGGGATGTTTCTCACGAGAGAGAAAGAAAGGTGCTCAGTGTCGCTTACAGGTCTGATTTGTGTTCCAAACCTTTTTCTCTCTCTCTCTCTCGAGACACGACAGAGAGGCCGAAATTTCTTAGGACGAAAATCTGGTCGAGCGCGTTTTTATGTGTTTTACGGTTTGTTGCCGCGGGGAGACGTTAAATTTTCTTGCCGAGTCTCCGTGAAATTCTTCGGGGACACACGATGCTTTTTGGTGTGTACAATTTTTCATTTTCATTTCGAGCATACAATATAGCCGCTGTAAATATTAAAAATACGTTCACGCGTTCGCCAGTTTCACTCTGGCAAATTACATATCCTCTATCGAGATCGGCGAGAGCTATAATGGAAAAACATTTCCAAAAAGGCGTCAAATCAGCCGAAAAGCCTCTATTATAACACTCTCGATTCAAACACACACATCGGAGGATTCAAAAGCTCGTCGCACGCAAGCGAAAAAAAAAAATAGCCGCGCACAAAAGCGAATGGCTCGCGAGAGTGAAAAATGAAAGGAGAGTAGGAATAGTAGCCGGCGGTCTATAGAGTAGGTATATATACATGTATAATACCTCGTCGGTGCAGGCGGGCCGCGGAAAACTAATGATAATACGCGCTGATATCGGGCATTGAAATCAGCGGTACGGTAGCAGAGAGAGAGAGAGAGAGACAGACTATACAGCTACCTGTAGAGGGCGCTCTCTCTCACTCGCCGAAATAGATGGACCTCGTTACAAATGAAATGGAGTTTGTAATCAGTATCTCTGCGCGGCCATCTGCGAGAGAGAGCTTTTTCGAGCAGGGCAGTTCTCCGTACTCGTTTATATCTCGCGGCCCTCTTCTTCCACTCTCTTTCTTTTTCTCCTCCGCCTCCTCTCTCGTGTGTACTTTTTTTTTGTCTTTTGAGCTGCCCTCGGCTTATTTTTTATATACCCATTTGCTGCGCATCCCTACTCACTTTTTCTCGCACATTCGCGCGCGCCACCTGTGCTATATGTATTATAAAGCCAGCAGCAGCACACGAAAGAGAGAACAAGAGCTGCAACAATAAGATTATAATGGTCGCGGGAATGCGCGGCGTATTTATCATTGGTGTGTGCTGCCTATTGTTTACCGGCGTTATTTCGAGCCTCGCGCACTCTTTTTTAAATTGCCCGCGGCCTCTGCCCTCTTCCCACACTTGCGGCGTGTGTGTGTGTATACCTCTCATGCGCGGGAGATATTGTTTTACATACTTATCTCCGGCGCAGCCTCTGAACCTTTTTCTCCCGCTTCTGATGCTGCTTATATGCGGCTTTCGCACGTGGTCTCTTGCTAATATGCGCAGAGATGCATCAGCGCTCGAGATGCTACAGTGTGTATGTACACCCGCGATTTACAAGTATATCGAATCGTATAACTCGCCAAGGATGTACACGTACATAATATACGTGTTTTGTGTATATAGATATGTGCGATTTTGTTTGATGTAAATGAGCATACGGGGATGTTTCTGTAAAAGTTTGCTCGACAATTTTATCACATTTTATTATACCACCTTGCCTGTATCTGTATATTACACTCGTACATGCATAAACAAAAAAGAAGCACGCGAAAATCCCAGTCGTCGGCAGGAAACCGGCGCAGTTCTCTCTCTCTCTCTCTCTCGGATATCCTGCCTAGCTTCGCGCATAGAAAATGGCGCACACATAGACACATCCAGCAACAACATATCCCACTTCCTCCCTCGAGCTACACAGCACATATACATACACACTCATAGCTCTCAGGGAGAGAGAGAACAAGCGCACTTGGATCCCCGCGGCGCGCGAACTCAAGAAGCGCACATCGACTCGCTGCACTTACCTCTATACGCGGGCTGCATTAATATATTTGCATGCCACTATACCCTGCAGAGGTACAGTAAGAGCGAGAGCTCGCGCGTGCGAAGAAGGGGGCGTGGGGATCCTCTCCATTGGCTCGCGATCCGAGTAATGGTCGCTGCTGCTCCTGCTGTACTCTCTCTCTCTTTTTTCCTCTTCGTCGTCGTTATATATATACCTATGCCTGTGTATATACACGAGCTGCAGTCGAGTGCATCGCTTGGACTTTTCCCGATTTTCAATTATTAGAGATGACCAGTCCTGAATGGACGCTGCACTGATTGGTCGAGGGGATACGTATTTTTTTCTTCTTTCTTTTTTTTTTGCTGCAGCTATACACTGCAGGTGCGGCTATTGTTGCCGATGTGTATGCGAGAGAGATAGGGAGGAATGCAATTGCGACACTTTTTCTCGCTATTGTTTCCGTCCCTGCGTGATGTGCGTGCGCGCGAGAAGTATTATATAGTATATGGGATATGAGCAGCAGAAGGTTTTGTCTGGGCTGGAAATACGCGGAGAGTTATAATTGTTGCGATAGCTTTTGGCGTTTGAAAATCCGCAGTAGCATCAAATAAAATTGTAATTAAAATTTTCCAAAAAACAAATGTTGGGAATTTCGGCTCAACGATACACACGCTGAGGTCAGTATATATACACGCATATAACAGCAACGTCCCCCTTATCTCCGAAAATCTCACTCTCACGTGTGGGGTGTCGATGGCTTCCGCTGCACACACATATAGTAGAGGAACCGAAACTCACTCTCTCGCACGCGGGGACCAGGTGGAGACGGTTTTTCGCGCGGTGACTGAGGCGTGACGCGCCGCGCTTACCACTGCAGCTCAGAGAGATAACGATCCCCCGCTCTCTTTCTCTCTCTCTCTCTCGATCTGGATCACGACGCATCGCCACACGAGTGCATACATACGTACCTACACACATACCTTTGCTGCTGCGCTCTTTGTTGCGCAGCGTGTATACACGCTGTACTCTGGCATATTTTTTTCACGAGGAATGCAGCGGGGCTGCTCGTATAATTGGTCGGCGGCCGATATATGCGGCGTTTTTTCCTCGTCCCTCTCGGTTTAATTGTTTAATTTTATTAGGATGCCTTTCGTCCTCGCAGAGCAGCAAAAAGCGCAGTTGGGATGAGCTGTGTTTTAATTGCTTTATTCTAGAGAGAGATATGGAGATCTAGATTATTATATGGATCTTTGTCTTTCGTAATCGAGGCTCGATCTGAATTTCACGTATTCCGGTAGTCGTGTATGTATATAACACTACAATCGCAGCCGCGCAACTCTCGAGGCAGTTTAAGAAAAAAATGATAAATCAAACGCTGAATGCGTTTTCGTATTAGGCTCGCGATACGTATTATAAAATATAAGTAAGAGAAGCGGCTCACAAACGGCGTATAAATTATTAAATATCAAACGCAGCCGCGTTTATATAGCTCGCGCTCGGAAAAGCTGTGCAGTAGCGATGATATTCTCTATATGTATACAGACACACACACACACACATGCGCCAACTACGACGACGACGCGCGCATTTTAAATGCCGGCTTCATTGAGATTCATAAAGTAGCTTCTTTATTGCCGTCGCGCCGCTCGCGGTACTTGCGAAATTCATTTGCATACGACTAATATTTTGCAGCGGATGGATGGCGCTTTTTTTCAACTCTCTCTCTCTCTCTCTCTCTATGTTATACGTTCTTCGCTTTCCTGTGGCGGCCGGCTTCTTTTACGAGTCGAGGAAAGCAGGGAGTTTGCTGCGCGATGGACGAGTGTGTGAAGATGTTTTAATAACGGCGATAAAAGAAATGGAGGTAGTTTTTTGTTGTTGCTGTTGCATCTGTGTGTATTACAAGAATCGTCTCGTTACTCTGCTCGATTTATGAAGTTGAAGCGGGTATTTTTTTGCGAGGAGGAGAGTTTCGCTGCTTTTTGGTTGCGGGAGAATATTTAAGATCTTCTTGCTTCTTAATAAGCAACTGGTGCGAACTTACATATAATGCTGTCTGATGTGTAATCGGGGGACGTCAAATAAAAACTGATGCCATTGTGTCTTCGACTAATAATACAGGTTTTGTTTTTCAAAAGGTGACTCTTCCTGATGTGGTCCTAGCTGTGAGGCATTCTTCTTCGCAAGCAAAAGGCGAAGATGGAATACCGCAAAGTATTATAGAAAAGGCCCTTCCGGTTATTATCTTGCAAATATCTTCAATGCCTCCTTCTCGAGTGGAATCTTTCCTGGTGCCTGGAAGAGAGCTCATTTTTTATATTAGTTCTCGTACATAGTGTCGCGCACTTGTTGTATGCGGACGATTTGCAGACCTATGCTCAGGTCACCAGAGACAATCTTTATGGCGTGCTTGTCGACAGTAGGGAAAGCAGTGTCGTCATGGGCTTCAGAAAACGCCGTGTCTCAATGTCGAAAAAACAAAAGCGATTATTTTTGGTTCAGATTTTAATATTAATCAAATACATTTGATTTGCCTGGCATTGAGATTCAGGATAATGTTTTTGTTCCATTTTTCGACGCTGTAACTAACCTCGGTGTTGTTATGGATTCTAAACTAACGTGGAAACCACAAGTAGATGCCGAAAGGTTAACCGAGCTTTGAATGGTCTTAGAACATTTCGATACTGCACTATTGAGGCGTTGCCCAAACGGCTAGGAAGTGCTTTTGTACTGTCACATTTGGATTATTGCTCTTTGGTGTATCATGATGTGTCGGGCGCAAATATTACAGAACTCATGCATAAGGTATATTTGTGGTGCTAGGTGGGATGAGCATATTAGTCCCTATAGGAGAAAACTTAATTGGCTTGATATGAAGGGGAGAAGGACCTATTTTGCGGCGGTGCAGCCATACAAAGCTATTAACATGAAACAGCCCGCGTATCTTGCAGCTTTTTTCAGAGCTAATCAGGCTCGTACTTCAGCTAGGATAAATTCTCGGGTGCTCTCATCAGTATCAACTCCACGCACTGATACTGGCTTAAAATCTTTTAAATACCAGGGCACGCGCTTGTGGAACGCAATCCCGTGTTCTGTCAAGCATCTGCCTTCTCTAAACCGATTCAAGACAGTTATTTGCGAGAAACTTCTTTGTAAATCTACCGACAGCGATATTGTACATATGTGAATAGTAACTCAAAATGACGATAGCCTTATATCCAAAAGTAACTGACTAGCTCTAGTCTAAATTCGTAAATAATTGTGCAAAATAAGTAAACATTGTATTGCATTTTGAGGATAGAAACATGTACTACAAATAGAAATGACAGATTGGGATATGACTATGTGATAGGCGTATAAAGATTATTGAACTGCGTATAAAAGATTATTATTGTACTGATATATAACATGCTGCATTGAATTCAAGCAATTATAGCATGAGCGGCCTAAGAAGGAACAGGCCGAACAGTACACCGCTATATATGAAGTGTAGCCGGCTTTTAGTGATTAGGGAAATGGAAAAATGCTTATGCGCCACCTATCGTCACCAACCAGAGACCGTATAATTATAGACGGTTCAACCGGCGGGGGGGGGGGGAAGGCCAGTCCAAAACTGTTTCGTGTTCTCCAGCTACTATATGGCGTAGTGGCGGATCTTTTTTCTCCCCTGTATGCAGCTCTCGTCGGAGCATCGCTCGGGCCCCGAAAAAGAAGCAGGAAGGTGGGCGAGAGGGTCTACTGCTCTGATGCCTACCCCACGAAACTCGCTCGGTCGCGCTCGCGATTTTAATCTCCGCTGCAGCGGCATATGGGAGCACACGTATATATAGGGGCCCTCTACTTCGTCGTGGGACCACACCGCCGTCATTTGGGACGTAGAGTAGGTAGGTATAAGGTGTATATATATACATGCACGGCGTGTATACGAGACTCCGCTAATTACCGGGGACTGCAGCAGCGTAAAGCCAATTTCCAAGAGCGAGTCGCGATGGGATCGAGTGTATATAGGTACACATAGCGCGGGAGGAAGAATCGAGAGGACTGCTGCTGCTGCTGCTGCTTTGGCTTATCGATAATTACCCTTGCACCGAGCGAAATTAAGGAATCTTACGGGTTGCCGAGTAAGTGAGTGAGCAAGTGAGCTCTCGCTCGCTCTCCTCTGGTCGTGAGCCAATTTTTCAGAGCTAAGGAGGCTAAAGGTGTGTATGGCTGCTGTGTGTGAGATGGAGTTGTTGCTTCTGAGAGGGTATTTATTGCGAGCGGATAAATTACTCTGCTTTAGAGGGAGAGAAAGGAACAGGATGTGGATGTGGGATATGGAATTAGTAAATGCATGTACACGACGTTATCGCTGTATATTTAGTAAAAAGCGTTTCTTGTCATAATCGATATAAGGTGATGGCAAACTACTAACATTTTACTGAGAATACATTTGAATCTTTTTCAGTAAGAGCTCGTGTATGAAGATTCATACATTTTTCAGAAGTAATATATGCATCCTCTTTCCACGTGTTTCTGCAAAATAGCATTTCCTCCTACAAACGTAGAAATACATAATAATCTAGGTAAGTACCTTCAAATCGACTGGTGAAATTTGGCAAAACTGGGTGATACAAACTATTCCAGAAATTCTTTAAAACTTTATTAGAATATCCAGTATTCATGTTAAAACATCCTTTAATAGTTGTTAAATTTGCAATTAAGAAGAGCGAATTATCATCCCAACGTGGCGCTGTTTGTGGTACTTACCCAGCGACATAGTTGAAAAGATTATACCGTTAAATCAAAACAAATATCTGTCGTCGTCCACATAAGTGACGCAAAAAAAATGTCAAACTTCATCCCAACGAGGCCGAAAAGAGCACACGCGCCCATAATCGATCCCATTCGATCGTTGCCCTGTTATTTGCCCGGGATATTCGTTCCGCACTATATATCCATCCATATACCGCTCTCGGACCCGGACACACACTCTTGCCGCATTATTCAAATTTATTAGAAATCTGATGAGCCGGATCGGCGGCGCGCGCGTATAACCCATATTTAGCGCGTTCTCTCGAACGCCCTCAGCTCTAGTCGTCCGATATAATAATATTATAATCCCTTTTTTTCGCTCGCCGTCGTATACACACACCTGCACACACTTCGGGGATAGATTGAAAATTATAAGCCCGCGTGTGCAGCCTATTGTCCGGATAAAAATGATGATTATTAGAAAATATAAACATGATTCGATTATAATAAAAAAAATCTCCCTACTACAATGATCAACCTGCGCGGTGTACACCGCGAAAAACTGTCGGATGCTCAGCGTCGTCGGCGCATCGTAAATATAATCCGCGCGTCTCGGACAGAAAAATGTGGGATGGGCGCGAGTTAGCGCAGCATCGAATCGTGACCGGAGGCTGATGATGCACATGTGGAAGGAAAAAAGGAAAAAAGATGAGGAGGAATCGCGCGATAAACGCGCGGGGGTAACATTATGCAAATCCGTAGTCAATACCTAATACGAGATAATCATAATGATTATATGGATCCGAGGGAAGAGAGAAAGAGAGAGAGAGAGAAGAGGGAACGTCCTCCTCGTCGCGCGACTCTATACCTTACGGAGGAGGATACTCGAGAATTTTTTGTTTCTTTTTTTTTTTAATCGGGACGAAAGTTTTGTTGCTCTTGAAGGTGATGCTTGTGGTCGGGGGTGATTCCGGCCTTAGGGGAAGGCATGGGAGGTAGAGACTTGCTTTGCTTTTTTGGGGGAAATCGTGTGAATTTTTGTGCGCACGGAATGCATCGACGGAGCTTTGATTAAATTTTAAATAAAAATCCAAGATACCAGGTATATAGAGTCGCCATCCGAAAAAGCTTCATCCAATTCCAAGTTCCAACGCATACACAGCGTACTTACAACACCGTAGCAGCAGCAGCAGCAGCAGCAGCCGCACAATAACGATAACAATAAAAAAGCATAGCCGGCGCAACTTTTGCGCAACAAGCGGCGAAAAAAGGCTGCAGCGACGATGGCCTGCAGGCCTCCACACACACACATACACACGCAAAAGAAAAAAGTACTCTCGCGCGACTGCCGCCGCTGCTTATCATAAAATATGCTCGCTATGCAGCTCTGCAGTGACTGCAACGCCGGGAGGACATTGCGAGCGAGAGGTCTGCTGCACCCCCGGGTGCCACATAACATTATGTGCTTCCTACATATGTGTCTTGTCTCGAGAGCCCTCTATATAGGTACTCCTTCTTTATTTTTCTCTCCTCTCTCTCTCTCTCTCTCGCGCGCGCGCGAGTTGCAACGGCTTATCCCCGAGGCCAATTGGAAATTGTCCCTAATAACAGGGGAACGGCGCACTCGCTCTCTTTGGCTCTATATATGCGCTCTCCTCTGCAGTGTGTAAGGATATTGCTCGCGCGCTCCTGAAACGTCTCTTTATAGACACGAGCCCCGGGCGCGTAAGACGACGGTATTTTCGTTTTTCAAAAGTCCGCGTATATACAGTGTATTACTACTATAACATTATGTGCGCGTGGAATATTATATATCTAGCTGGAATATACCTACTTATAATTGTTATTCTTATCGCGAGCGGGTAGTATATATTAGGCTTTTATTTAATTACCGAGAGCTTTTTGATACAGCTAATCACAGGGGATGGAGTGTATACATGCTTCGAAGCGTGTGTTTAAGATTCGTTTCGAGATATTCGGCGTATTATGATACGAAATAGAAAGTTTTCTCGTTAAAACGTGTTGGCGAGCTTGTAATGCCAGCCACTTATATTATATCGACGAAGAGCGCAGGTATTATATATTTATAAGCGAGAAGTATTACAAACCAGAATGAGAATCGCGAGCGCAACCTTATAACAGCAACGACAACAAAAAAACACACTCGTATTAACGCGCAGGACAGGAAGAGCGAGGGGCGAACATACACGCGCCTGCTAATTAGCGCGCGACCAACGACTTTACCAAACTGGGATCCGCGCCTTATGACTTTTTGCGCGCCGACAAATTGCGCGCGGCCCTTTTTAGGCCTCGGCGAGCGCGATGTATATGTCCCCATATGTGAATTTCGAAAATTATTGTCGTCCTCGTGATGTGCTTGCGGCTACTGTGATGGACGAGGTGAAAAGACGGTTAGGATAATGAAGTTCGAGCAACTTTGCAGCGAACTTGCTCTTCTCTCGATAAACTTCCTCGTGCATACGTAAAATACTGCAGAAGAAAGAAAAACAGCGCTCTGCAATCATGTGGGTCCTAATAACCCATCATCCTGTGTATTAGCCTGAAACAAGAGTAGAAAACTACGTATATATGGGTACAGGCCATAAAGAGGTCCTTTACACCGGAAGCATATAACATAGAGGATACATATATACAGAGGAATCGGAACTTTGGCAAAGCAGAACCAGTAATCAGCGATTAGGCGTCTCGTCCAACACACGTACCTACACCCACTTTGAAATAAAACGTTCGTTCCTCTCTGCTGCTGCTGCTGCTGCTGCTGCTGTCTTTCTGCGGTTCCTCGCGCGACGACGAGCGGCTGCACGCAGGAGCGCGATATCTCTCGCGAGAATCTGAGATCCCGGTTGAGATAGCCGGCAGCACCGCGTGTGTATGTGTGTGTGTATATATATATAGCTACGCATATTACGGGGGCCCCGACGACGACGACGACGAGCAGATGCCAAGTTCGGTTGAGCTGCTGCCGCCGGGATGTAGGTTTCGTTGGATATCGTGTCCGGCTGAGGATATGTGTGTATGTGAGTTGCGGGATTATTGTATACGCTTGAGAGCTGGGGTTGCTGCTGCCGCTGCTTTATGTACGCTATATAGCTGCGCGGAGAGTTTTTTTCGGCCCGGTGCTGGTGTTGGGTTTTTGATGTTTGCCAGTTTTTGTGCAGAGGAAGATAGCTTGCTTGGGAAATTGAATAGTTGAGGCTCAGACTTATGTTGTGTCTTGTCGGTGATATTGGGATATTGAGGTTTTATCGACATGTTGTAACTGCTTGTGTAGTGAAGGATTGAAGAATAAAAATTGTCATACTCTAAGGACGTTTATGGAGCTGGTCTATGATGGATCCGTGGATTTGAATCTAAAATCGGAAGCATAATACATCTTTGTATAATAAAAGTTATAATACACTTTGTATATAGAGATAGATATTATGTAATACTTACATAAAAATAATATATTGGTCAAGTTTTCGCAAATATAATATATGCGAGAGTAAAATAGGAATCGGAAATAATTCCCAGAAGAACTATACTCATCTATACGCAAATATTATGTACGTACCTATATCACTTCTCTCTAAATCTGAAATAGTGAAAATTTTCTGAAACAGTGCACTATTTTGCAGTTATAATGGTGCAACTGATTGAAATAGTTGCACCATTATAACTGCAAAAAAGTGCATATGCACTGTTTCAGAAAATTTTCACTATTTCAGATTTAGAGAGTTAAGTGCATTAAAATCATTTATAATGATGCCTTTTTTGTTCCTGATAAGTACGTCGGACTTTCGATGTAAAAGCGACATGGTAATCATTCTATTCCTTCTCGGATTGGCTTTAAATTTTCGCGCTCGATCTACGAACGTATTCATCCCCAACCTCAAAGTGAAAATTTGAAAAATATTATAACAAGGAGTTCTCGACCTTTCAAAGTGAAAATTTTTATTAAAAACTTGCAAGGTTAATCCAAACTTAGTTCGATTTGTACTTCGCATATATTCCTGTGATAATACTCACTGGTATACAAGAAAAGCCAATTACCTTTTATAAAGAAATCCCTGGAGAACTGCGTCTCATTTAAAAATCCATCGCACAGCAAAATTTCCGCAACGAAAAGCCGCATATACCCGCACGGCAAAAGCAGAGGAGCAGCAGCAGCAACGGCAGCGTATCCGTCGGGCCGTATAACCCGAGCAGCTTATCGTCCTGGCATCGTTCCCCGCCGCTGCCGCGACAATGGCAGTCGCTTCCTCGATTCCCCGCGACTAACGCACAATAGGAGTATGTAGCTGCAAAAAGTGTATATGCATCAGGAGGAGAAATAAAGCATCAGGCTAGTCTACCCCGATTTTAATGCGGAATTAATTGCTATACACGCCCCCGAAGGACGTGCGTTGGTGTATTACTTTTTGTGCGATGAGTATATACTTTTTTTTCTAAAATATCAAACTTACTTGAGCCGAAAGATTCGAGTCGAGGCACACAGTTTGTATATACATCCACACTCGCGAGCGTGTGCGGCTTACATCGAGCGTCGGCGGGTGAGAATTGGGCCGATGATTACAGCACGCGAGGCGGCCGCTTCCGTTATTATAAGAGCCTTGTCGCACCTTTTGTTTTCCGGCGATTTTTTCCCACGTGTCGGCGCGGCCGCTGCTCTCCTCCTTTTTCGTATTTTCTCTCTCTCTCTCCACAGCTCGAGCTGGGCAATTATCAATTTTTTCGACGCGTGAAAGTAGCAGTAGCTCTCGAAAGAAGCATAGTTTTATAGGCGAAAATAAAAGACGCGTACAGAGGAACAAAGAAAAGCGCGGGCATCCTTGTTCCCTTTGCAGCCTTTAATTAGAGAAAAGCAGCCGTAAAGACAAAATATTCCATTAACTCTCGACACCGGCGCACTTCCAGAACAAATAACCCTGTCGTCGTCGTCGTCGTCGTCGTCGCATCTTTTTACTGCACTATCCTATATATGCGCGCGAGCTCACGCCCTAAACGCGAAGGAAGAGATACCGCGCCGATAACTCTCCGATAAAGTTGTTAATAGCCGAGTCTCGCTCGCATTTCTCCGACTTCGTATAGTATAACTCGCGAAATTAAAGGCGCTCCCGCGCGTTTTAACGAGAGCTGCGCGCGATATTTAAAAGTATGATGAGCCGCTGTGCGCGCGGGATTTAAGCTCGAGCGCGAGTGAGAGAGAGGACTTTTACGACGGGACGGCGTAAAAAGCCGGCGAAATGAAGCCGTTTACGTGCAAAGCGAGAGAGAATCGACGAGCGGCGCAAAAAAAGCATGCCGTTCTCTCTGTGTGTGTATATATATGTATGTACGCGGGCTCTCCTTTCGAAAGAATGCTAGATAAAGGAACGCTGTGTGTGCCATTGTGCACTACTCGCGTATATTACCCGGTAGTTTCGAACGAAACAAAACAAAAAAAAAACTGAAGAACCGAGGGAGTATAGGCCAGAAACAATAAAGGCGAAATAGACATTACGGATGACGAGCTATCTTTATAACGCATCTGCGGACGGCCGATTTTTTTTTTTTTTGCTTTTTGTGAAGGGAGTGCGCGAGTGTATAAAAGTGTGCGCGACTGGAAATCCGCGGGCGATAAAAAAAACGCGTCTTTTTTAGCTTCACTTTCGCTTATTGTTTCGCGCGTTGATGGCCGACGCCGCTGCACTTCCTTCGGTTTTACGCTGTGAGCGGTTTTTTCTTTACATTGATGGCTGCGACCGCGAATCGGCTGAGCGTTTTCGTCATTATTCCATCATACACACGTTTATCAGTTAATTACAGTCGGCTAAACGGAAAGTGCTTAGCCTCAACGTCATTTCCCTCATCGTAGTATATAAGAATAAATCTTCTATCTTCTGGCGGCAATCGACATCGCGCTTGCAAAAAGGGACTGCGTGCAAAATAAAGAGTCGCGAATACCTCGTGGTCGAAGGTGCGAGATACAGGCCTCTCTCTCTCTCGAGAAAAAGATTTACAATCGGGAATTACGGCGCGTTTGTCTCCAATGAAGCCGGACCGACTCGACGACTTCATTCCGTGCGTGCTTGAAAATCCTCGGGCATTGTGGCCGCTTCATAAATTCCGCCAGGAAAGCTGGTATAAATTCGCCGCGGCGACGACGAGCTGAGCAAATAAGAGATGCGTCCGAGAGCTTATGTTGTAGGGGAGATATATAAGGGTTTGGGTATTTTGTCGGATCGGTATGTCGAGCTGAGGAGTGGGCGGTCACCGCGTCGTTTTTTCAAGACTTTTTGCATTTTTATCGTATTATACAAACGCACACGATGTTTCAGAAAAACTTTTCCCTCAAAACACTCGAATATTATCGTGTGTGTCAAGGTCGCGTACGGAACGAGTTTCCCGAATCACGACATTAAAAAAAAAAAAAAAAAGAACCTGTCAAGAATCCATCCAATCCCACACACCGTATATATAATAACTGTATACAGCCACTCTCGCCATCTATACACATCACTTTCTTTCCAGCGCACACGTGCTCTCCTCGACAACCGGCAGCAGCAGCAACAGCGCCAACACACAACGCGATAATTAATCTGAATTATGCATCAGATCCGTCAGAAGGAGTCGGGGTCCGATAAGATAAGCTCCGGAATCGCTGCCGCGCCGCGTATAATAAACGCCCGGCGCGAGTGGTATATAGCGAGCGGTGATCGATGATCTCTCGTGTGCGCTGGCGATCGCAAAAAGTGCGCCTCAGCAGCAGTGGAAAAGCCCAGAGAGCCGGAACTCGGACTCGAGCTTGCCCACGCGATATATTCGAGAAATTGATTAGCTTTCTAATTATGGCTCTCCGGCCGACCTACCGATTTGCATAAATCTACATATACAGCCCCCCTCGGATTGTGTGCTTTTTTTTCGTTTTACTTAGCTATTGCGACAATAATAGTAACGTCGTTATTGTTGTTATGAGCGCGTATGCGGTAAGAATGAAAAATCACGAAAGAAAGCAAGCAGAGCTCTAATAAAACTAACTGACGAGTCCAAGCGCGTATAGGCAGTCCGGCGCGCCAAATTTGTCGCAGCTCGTATACGCTCTATCCCATCGTCCTATCGCGCAAACACAGTATATACTTTATACTCACACACACACACACACACACACAGCAACCAGAGCAGCAGCAGCACACGTTGTATGGAAAGCAGCCTCGCGAAATTAACATGTAGAAGGTCGCATGCACTCTCTTGGCGTTAAACGAGCCAATCGTCGCGCGTAAATATTATATGCACGGCCAGTATGTGTATGGGATTGCTTGAATTATGGATGCCGAGGCTTCTTTGTCGGCTATAGTATTTCGAGAACGATCGCGCACGGCTGGATGATAGGTGTAGTGCGAGCTCCATTTTAAGTTCGAGAGAGAGAGAGAGAGAGAGGTGTGAAGGCACGTGTGATATTGCGTGTGCCTTGGGGACTTAATCCGCGAGAGTCAGGCGCTTTCTCGATATAGAGGGAAATAGTTGCTCGCGAAATTGTTTTCGAGAAGGAATTCTTGGGCTATCCGGAGAATTTAGAGAAAGTTGGAGGGTCTCTTCCTTCAAACAGAACAGAACGTTCCTTCCATCATCCTCGCCGGATTGAAAATAAAGCAATTACCGAATTAGCATACGTAATAACCCTCCTTGGCTATTCGTACAGCTCTGCACGCAAAAGTGCGCTACTAACAGTATATACAGCGCATATAGATCTGATAACATTCCACCGGCTCGCATAGTAGTCCCTCCCAACTGCATACAGTACACACGGATGGAGCAACTCCCATTCACTATAGTTTCACTTATGGGAAAACTTGCTTTCGGGAACGAGGCTTTTCTACTTCCATTCTGCGTTTCTTGTACGCGTAGCTTCTTCTTCTTCTTCTTCTTAATGAAGAGGTTCGCTTTATGAATTAACGTAATTACGCGCGAATCGAATTAGCTTAGGCAACACATCGGCTTGAGTTTCCAGCTGACGAAATGGTGTGCAGTGCAATTCGAGGTCTACGCTGTGAGGCAAGTATTATATACCCGTCGGATTCATGAATGGGACTGGCTGTGCGTTGAAACTTTATATTATATATCCGTGTAATTTTATTAATTAATTCGCGATGAAGGTATACATGCACGCGCTCGCCTGGATGTGTGATGACGTTGATATGAGAAAGGGATGGGTTATCTAGATGGGAAGTGCCAGCTTGCGATATATCCTGTGTGTCTTGCTCAAAAGGGATGTGCTGGATCCTTTTGAGATGTTTTGACAGGCCTTTTCATATCAGGCGCGCAATTTCCGCTGATTAGAAAATCATTTTTCTTGCGTCGCGAGGGAAATTTGAAATCATTGCGACACGTCTCGCCAAGCTCGGCCGTTATCTACTGCGTTTCTTCAATACAAATCACTAATAAAGGAATATTTCTCTATATGCATAAAATACGTATTACAACGATTCGATTGTCTTCCCAATACGAGCAATCTTCATCTAAGTCAAACTGCACATATATAATATTGAATTCGCTCAATAAATTCATTCATATATAGGACAATTGACCGCTTCTGAATCATCCTCGCCCTTCCCAATATCGGGGCAAGCTCGCTATGCATATACTCGCTAGCGCGCACCTTTCCGAAATCCTTATTGTATTATAATTTCGCGAGGTCGATATACTTAAGTGCGCAGTCACGTGCGCTTGTATTCAAATGCGCGCGGCTGCTGCAGTCCCCGCAGCTTTAGCTAATTTGAATAAGGGATAAAGTAGAGAGAGCAGCTTCTCTGTTCGTATGAAAAAAGGCGGGAAGAGGATTTTTAAATTCTCGCGCATATATATCTAATCTCCGCGAAGCCATTTACGGTCTCTCGGCTGCGGCGGCGACAAGGTTATATATTTATTTGAGAGCTATATATATATATAGAGAGAGAGAGGATGAAAGGAGTCGCCCGCGGCGCGTCTTTTCTCGCGAGATAGCCAAAGCGAGCGAGAGCTAATTGCAACGAGCTGTACTCTTATTCGTATATTTATGTCGAGAACACAATGCTCGGCTGCAGGATAATGCGACGCGCGGCTAAATTCACTACTTATATACATAGTGTATTCAATGGTCGGTAGATGCAGAGGCTTTTTAGAGATCCAAATAACATTCGACGGAAAATTCATTAGATGTATTATATGCCCGCTGCCGATTACATTCGTTATTTTCTTATTCGAATTTTATTCCTCGTAAATTACACATCGCGCGCGAGCACAGATTCACGATAAAGTCGCGCTCGTTTCTCATTTTATTACACAGACACACACACTTTCATAGTCCATAATATGGAAAAACAAACACGAAATGTATAAAGAAGAAAAAAAAAGTTGCGCCCGATAATAAAGCACAAAAGAAAAAGTTCTGCCTCAACTTTCATCCGCGGTTCGCTATAGCGTTTGTTCAACTGCGGAATAATGACAATATAGTGGAAAGAGAGAGAGGGAGACACGTCCTACGGAATAACTTATCGCACTGACCGACTAAAGCGGCGCTCGATGATCGTCCTGCCAGATAAAACAAATGGACGCACGCGCGACTAATATTGTATTAATAATACGTCGGGCGCGTGGGCAAATGACTGTTTTCTTTCGTTCTTTTCCCCTCGTTTGTTTGGAACAGCGAGATGATGTTCCTGGAAGTATTTCCATTTTATTATAACGACGCGACGATAAAGTTACAAATCAGCAACAAAACTTTAACGCGAGTTTACAAGGAGCTTACACACATTGTCTTCTCTCTGCAGCCGCGTATATATATGTATATAATACACTTCCGAAAGAGAGAGAGAAAAGTGGCTTACGACTGCAGCAGTCTGTATCATTTCCATATTATTACGGCAGCCCTCGGGGGACTTGAATTTCGAAGCTGCTGCTGCTGAGATCGTATCCTGTCTCTCTCTGCTGTTTGCTAAGCGTGACTAATTTGTGGCTGGACTAGGAAGTTCGCGACTGTGCGTTATTTGAACGCTCTCTCGGGAAAACAAAGCTTTGTGTGCTGCTGTGTGCGAATCCTTTCTAGAATTGAATAATTCAAGCGCAATTCAAACTTCTGTTATATTTCTTACATACAAATAATAAAATTCCGCGTCTCTAGCATATATCTCTCGCCGAGAACTGCTCAGCCGATATACAGGTGATCGATATCGCGGCCATTTTGAGCGCGCTACACCCACACACAGACCGACGGGGAGCACTTCACAACTCAACTATTGCTGCACGTACCAGTGGGCCGGACGCTCGCCCGAGAAAATCGCGCGGCTTGACGGCCTAACGAGCGGCTGCTATACTGCCTCTCTTTTCCAACTATATACACTGCACACAGCGACTTTCGGGTGAAAGCCACACACTTTGCAAGAGAGAACCTGACCCTTTGTTCCTGACCGTCTATGGCGTACATCATCAACGATAATAATAATTCCGCGTATTACACGCTCGGCCAGACAAGTGTGGCACACACACCGCCGCTACATTGTTTGCACAAGAGTCGCGCTCTGAATTTTCGAATCGAGAGAGAGAGAGAGAGAGAGAAGACGCAGAAAAAGAAAATAAGCACAGAGCAGTAGTTTGCAGGGAAAAAACAGGAAAAAACGCGTCCGGCAGGAGGAATAACGAGCGTCAGGACTTTGAAAAATGCGCGTCCTTATACGCGCGCGGCTAATCGCGCGAGCATCGGCTTTACGTGCGCGCGCCTAGCCGTTGTTGTTGGCCTACATACGTATAGCTAGGACACGCGATCTGATAAGCTGAAAGCGAAGGTATAGCCCTGGACACGCGGGGGTGGGAGCTCTATATGTGTGTGTCTGTGTGAGCCGAAATAAACCGCCGCCGACGCGCTTTACATAATGCTCGGACGAGGGCTAATACGTTTCGCGTCTTCGTGCAAGGTTATACACTCTTTGAGCTTTGCGCACGGTAATACCGATTTTCGGTTTATAATAAGCCGGAATCCCAGAGAGAGAGAGAGAGAGAGAGAGAGAGAGCAACTATATAATAGCGATTCATCACGCGCAACAGCCAGCAGCTCCTCTTGTTTATATATACACAAAGAGACAGAGAGAGAATCTCCGCGAATTAGCGAGAGAGCGCGGCAGACTATAAACGAGACGCGAGCACGCAATTAAAGAAACGCGTAATAAAACATCTTCTGTCCGGTGGCCTGTCAATTAGACCGCCGCAAAGGATCGATTGACGCTGGTAAAAATAAAGAAGAAATATCCCCTTCCTCTATACAGAGTCCCTTCCTCTCTTTCCGAGCGTGTACTTACACGCGTACCGAGAGGGAAAGAAAGAAAGACGGGGAAGAAGAAAAGAGGGACTCTACTATACACACTCGACCAATGGAAGCTAAAGGCCGTGACACGAGGCCACGCAGTGAGTGAGAAAGAGAGGAGGAAGAGCCGGAGGTCGACTCGCTCGAGAGACGACGACGACGACGGTCGAGGTATATACGAGGGAGAACTAGCCAGCCGAGACCGTGACTATATTATATACACGTCGCACGCGAACCCTTGTATTTATATATTTTCTCGCCGAGAATCGCCGTGGATTCTGATGCGAGGATAATTGTTTTCGGTTAGCGCGTGAATATTGTACCGGCCAGCGATTGGCATATTATAATGTGCACGTTGGAATATTTATTTAAAGAATGCTAATGTTCAGCGGCCGCGAAAATTAGCATAATTTCATAATTAGCCCATATATACTGCGGGTAGCATAGCGTGTGCCTCCGAATGACCAGACACGCTACGTCGGACTGCTGCTGTACATCTTTCGCCCCCTTGTGTATAATGCATCCTTTTTTTCAGCGCAGAGTAGTCTAATTTCGAGCAAGAGAAGGCACCAGGAATCTCCATATAACTCAGCGACGCGTGCGGCTGAGATGAATAAATTCTCCTTATAGTCCCGATAAATTTATCGCAGCTAAAAAGATCGGAATCCTCTCGACAGACCGATGCTACCCGTTGCGCGCGCGATAATGTGAATTTTTCTCCGTCTTTATCACACCTATATACAGATTCAAATCGACCCAGAGTCTCGCAAAATAACGGCCGCTATGCGATATCGGTTTTCCATCTGGAGCTTCCCAAGAAGCTTATTTCTCTGTGCGATATGCTCCTCGATAAGAGTACGTCTATAATAGGAGAGCTGGCAATATTTTTCCAGATATTCGTCGCGATGAAAATTCAACTTGAATTTTTTCGAATGCAACAGATCGGGATGAGAGATACGACGCGGCTGAGAGTTATGTGCCGTTTCCGCAGTTTTCGATTATTTAATTGCCAGAAACATTGTGTGCATGTGTGTGTGTGTTTGGCCGCAAGATGATGGGAAAATAATCGACTTTGATGCAATTACAGCCGTTGCGATGCACGATGTTGCGCAATTTTTTTATCCTATATGCAAGGACACAATTGCGCAATGCGCGAAAATTTCCGTATATACGAAAGAACACCGATTTCAAGCCGTTAATTTATGCAGAATTCGTGCGATGGCCCGCGGCGGACTATCGTCGCGCACTTATTATGCATAATTACGCTAATCTTACCTCTGTTTTTCGGTGACCAGCTGGTGTTGCCATTGTTTTCGCCAGATGCAGAACTACTAACCGCTGTTTAACCGCATTTCTGGGAATATATCGTACAAAACTCGAACGCTTGTATATAATGCGAGACTTTGACTTTTCTCGTAGAGATACCAGAAAATAAAAAAGTCGCCCTTCATTGCGTAAAGTTTGCCAGGGAGAAAGCGATCGGTTTTCTCAGCGACGAGAGTGACACTTGCCCTCGACGTGCTAATGAAAAGTGCTTATACAGCAGCTCATCGCTATCAGTCACACTTGAACACGGGAGGAAGCATCACGAGAGAGAGAGAGAGAGAGCGAGTCCCGGGACTTCCTGCATCGGAGAAAAGACGACGCGACGGGTCCTCGATCGTCAAACTCTCTCTCTCTCTCGCTTTCTCTCGTATAAATATACCCCCCGTGTATTATACGTATGTGTGTACATACTAGGATGAGAGAAAGAAGAGCGCGCGCGAGCACCTGCAGAAGCGATAAAACGGCTTTCAATTCCAGCGAGTGGAAAGCCCCATTGAGCCGCGAGATACGCATGCAAAATAGCGACGGCCATCGGATTGTTGCAGTAGTAGCAAACGTCTCCTGCACATTTCGTCCCTCTCGCTCATATACACTCGCTTTTTCTCTCTCCTCTCTCACTCTGTCCAGTGGATATGATGCTGCTCTCTGTGCAGTGGACGAACAGAAAAGAGAGAAAGGCCATTCTTTGTGTTACACAGAGAGTGAAGCTGCTGCTGCTGCTGCTGCTGCTGGCCGATTGTGTGACGTGTTGATAATTTTAAAACAAAGCCCGGCCGAGCGAGCATTGTGCAAAAATCACAGACGGACGGACGCCGGGGTGTGGGTTGTGACGATAGTCGCCGCAGAGAGTGAAAAACTCGGACTTTTTCCATCCCTACTGCAGTGTATATGCGATATGCCGGAGCTGCTCAGGACGAGAGTTGGTTAGCTGCCAGTGTATATATACTGTGCAACCGATGTGTGTATTGGCAGCTATCGAGAAAAAGACACTTTTTTTTTTACAGCTATTGTTTTCCCCCAGACACACGACGACTGCTTTCTCTCTCTCTCGCTGTGAAATCTCGGCCGAACGGGTTGTTACATGCTCACAGCGATAAAAAGATAATAATTAAAACTCGCGTATATACAATCTATACTGTCACCGGGATTCCACCCCCTCGCGTTTTATTTATCCGCCCACGCACCAAGGGATCCGCATCATCAGCTATCGTCCTTCGCTGCGCGTATATGCTCAAAAAGCTATCTCTCAACCAGCAGCAGTAGCTTTCTATTATATAAAAAAAAGGCTGCACCGGTGCATCGGCGGTCATTCGCACGCCACGAGCTTTTTCCACACATGCACACGACGCGACGAGAGAGAGAGAGAGCGACGACAACAAAAAAGATACGAGAGTGCAAATCACGGACACAGCGATGCATGTCATAATGAAGCGGCGGCTGCGGCTGTGTGTCTTTTTTGTTTTAATTCCGTCGAGCGGAAATATCGGCCATTTTGAATTTTCAATTTTCAACGCTCTAGTAAGTCGTGCGGGTTTACTCTCCCACTGTATACTTGTGTGTATACGCACACACACACACACACACGTACAGCACGCAGTCGAGGTTCACGAGAGTATGTACTATATACGTACAGCGATGATTTATGTGTTGCCCGGCTTCCCCGCCTTGTCGATTGTTACAACTGCTCGCGAGAGGCTTTTCCGCCTCGAAGAGCAAGCAGAGTTTCGCTGAGAGAGGGATGTGTCTTGATCTAGTGTTTGTTTCCATTAAGATGGAGGAGATGACGATAAGATAATATTGCGCGGTGATGATCGTGTTTACTTTATTTGAGATACACTCAAACGCATGCGGCAATAATAATCCAATGTCAAAACGCCGGGAAATAGAAGCAGCGCTCGATATATTCCGATATCGTAACAGCTCCGCATCGGCTATATTATCAGATTATACGCGAGATATATATAATTCATAATCATCCCCGCGCAAATCGAAGCCTCTCGAATAATTATAATAATAATAATAAACGAGAAGCTTCGCGCAGACTCACGCTGATGATGCCGTCGTCGAAAATCCAGCGTGTCATTATCGCTGATTAATTCGCCGAGGGGATGAGTCACACACACACACACACACAAACAGGAGAAATAAGAGATGCTCGTTTGCCGATAGAGCGTTTAATAATAAGCCGCGTATAATCAGCTGCAAAGAGTTGCTTGTTCTTCTTCGCGTCGCGTCTTCATTCGCGAGGATACTTACTTATAAGCTGACGGTTATGGCATTATTTCCGAGCGCGTGAGACACACGCCGCCGCAAGAGTATGCGCATAGGTATGCGCTGCTACCGCAGCTTTTTACGTGGTAATAAATGTATATGGATGCGGGATTGCGTAAGGATTATTTATAGGCGTTGGAGATGCGTGATTTTTGTATCTCGTCAGGTTCGAGTGTTTCTCTATGTATTTATTTGCATTTACAAAATAGTCAACGCCGTGTGACAAATTAAATTTCCCACCATCATCGCGGACTTTCCGAACGCGCGCACTATTACTCCCGATATGTGAAAATTAGCTTTTTCATCGCATTTCAACGCATACACACGCATGTACACATAGTATTAGCGCTGCGATAGAATGCCAATGAACGTCCGGCAGCCGTCAATCTCGATTAATAATTGAGGCGATACAGATCGCGGGCCGGTTATTAAATCGTCTCGCGTATGGTTAATCTCGTGATTTAATTGATATTCACCGCCGATAGGCTAACTCGAGCCGTCGCTCTCGATTCTTTTATTGCTCCGTGTGTATATAACTGACAGTTGACGCCGATTTACAATTATTTGCGTAAATTTTGCGCTGAAAATTCAAGAGAACTCGACACAGCTAAACGACGCCGCCTCGAGATACATCTCTCGCTATATATACAAAGTCCTCTCGGTTACATTATATACAGCAGTCTCTCAGTTCTCCGGACAATCAATGCTCTCGAGCCGCTGAAAAGAGGCGGTACAGCGCGCAGAGGGACCTTGTCAATTAGCGAGTCGCGCGAGAGTACGGGGGTAATCTTTCGAGTATCCATTACCCAGAGAGGGAGAGTCCATGCGAAATGAACGCGCGCGTACGTATCTCAGCCCTTCCATCTGACTACGCCGCCGCCGCCGCCGCCGCCGCCGCTGCTATTCGTTCTCTCTCTCTCTCTCTCTCCCTTTCAGTAGACTCTCTTTTATATACGTATAAATATATAGCCGCCGCGTATCTTTTATTTCAAGCGCGAGAGAAAGAGAATCCTTTCAATTTTCCACGGCGACGAGTATCGACAGCGACAAATTTTTCCCAGCAGGTATGTACGTAGATAGATGTGTATATACATGTAAGCGCGCATAATTTTCGCCGACAACGGGGCGAATCGACGTTTCCGTCATTTTTACGCTCCGCCGACGAAGTTTCCTCTCACCCGCTGAAAAAGCCGAGGGAGAGAGAGAGACCGTTTTCAAAGTCAAGATTAAATCGCGAGCTGTGCTGCTGCTGCTGGGGCTGACGTTATCGACTGTTTTTCGATAGTTCGTTCGTTCGTTTGTTCTCTCTTGCGGTGAAAAGAGAGGTAGGCTGTTTCGTTGCGCTTGACAGTCGCACACGCACTCTCGTCCTGTGTTATAACCGCGTCCATAATACTTGAAAAGTTTGCCGACTGGAAAAATTAAAGCTATACGGGTGTATAGGTAGGTACAACGACAAAAAAAGTTTGTGATAACGTGGGTTTGACGGAGTCGCGGATGCGTGAACGCTTCGGGTATTGATAAGGGAGAGAGCTGTAAGCGGCTGACTGAAAAATGCGGAACGGAGATTAAAATTCGCGGTTGGCTATCGCTGGTTCTTTTTTTTTCTTTTTCAAGGTAATGGATTTTGTGCGAAATTGGAAACAATGGATGATTTTTTATAGATAGTGCCCGGCCGTGGCAGGATGAATATTTGCTACATTTTCCGTGCGGTCTCGAGATAGAGCCTTTTTTGTAACTTTGGCGATAAGAGTACTCGTTTTCAATATTCCATAATAAATAGCAAAAAAACGAGATTCTGATAAATTTTTAATATATAGAAAATTGCATGATGCGATTTGCTGTTGTAAAATGCACAAAGTGGCCAGCTTCTCAAACCCTGATTTATCAAGTCGTTCAAAGAGAGTACAAACAGAATGTCATTTTCTTATGCCTTTACGTCAGGTATCGAATGAAAGCATCGATATAATAATATATATAAATCAATAAATAATTTTGTAAAAATTAGCATTGCAAGTGAATAAAGTGTTCTCATTCTTTACACCAAAATAATTTCAACACAATCAGAAAACATCTATTCTAGGCCACGTAAAATCGAAAACCTAAATCCAACCTGACTCCACCTTAGAAAAAAAAACTCAATAGCCTTCGCCCAGTGTCTCGCAATAATAACACATCGAAAAGCTGCGTCGCCACCGCGAGAAACCCAGTAGTGTGCAAGCCCAGCGGCGAATCGCGTGTCCTACCCACCTACAACAGTAGTACACACACAGGCCGGTCAGTTATATCGCCACAGCAAAAGAGAGAGAGAGAGAGAGAGAGAGAAAGATGCCTATCTCTCTGTCTTGCGCTCGCTCGCTTGTGCGCGCGCGCGCGGGAGGGCTTATCGGTAATTTATCTGAGCAGGCATTAGTGTTTGCTTGACGATGGCGTGAGCTGCAGCTAGCTGGCGGCCAGCCTAAATTATTCATTATATGGAGCATTCTACCTGTCTGTGCGGCTATATACGGCACTTCTCTCTCTCTCTCTCCCTCTCTCTCTTATCGTCATTTGATTAAGCGAGTCCGAAATGCGCCGCTCGGCTGACTTTTATGCGCGAGAACAAATTGCCGCTAATGCCGAAAATAATAGTAGTGCTGCCGCCGGCGGATTTTACGATGCCGGAAGTTCGTTTCGAACGATAAATAAGAAGTAACGTACTATACTGCTCTCTGCTGAGGTCAGCGCTACTGACTGACGTTTTTTTAGTTTTATTTTCGCGGGCTTTCGCGGTGGTGTATACCAGTAGTGCGCTCACGTGAAAGCTTGATGAATTTACTCGCGGGGAAAAGTGGGCTAGCGATGTAGGTCTTTGACTATATGCCTATATTCGCTTGAGTCGAGAATTTACATGTTCGATTCGAGGATTCAAATTAATTCCACTTTAGAAAAAGATATGGTAATCATTCTATTTCTCGATCGAGATGGTAGCTCACGAAAGCGTATCATATATACACCTAACCTTCAAATGCTACTGTTGAACAACGTGTAGGAACCTTTATAGAATTTCATTCTGGAATGCGAAGGTTGTTTATTTTAAAAATATCGGACAGATGCTTTAGTGATATAAGATACTGGAGAAGCTATTATACTCGCGAAAGATATTACAATGAGTGTCATTTTTATTGACTAAAATCGACTCGTCACATCAGCGTCTCAACGATCAAGCTGTATATCATTGCGGAGCTTTCGAGAAAGTTAAAAGCAGACTCAGGAAGTAATAGGCAGTTATAGAATGAACGGCCTAAACATGAGGCCCAGCAAGGCAGTTTTGGCATAGGTGGAACACCGCTATATATACATTCTGCGCGCAGATTGTGACGAGGGAAATCGAAAAGTGCCTATGCGCCACCTATCGTCGCCAGCCAGAGCTTCAAAAACTTCTTTGTTTACGGCTACTTTCTTTTGGCCTGCTTTGTATTGAGCAAACAAGCTTTTCAACTAATAATGTTGCTGTGAAATTATATATTTCAGATATTACACAATAACATATGTATGTGCGCAATAAATACACCGAATACATCTCAAATAAATAATTTACAGATCAACTGGATTATCTGGTCTACTAATATCAAAACGCCAGAAAGTGTCAGCCGCAGTCAAACTCGCAGAATCATCACTTCGCACAGCAGAAAAAAATAATTATTCGACACCATAGATAAGACAGCGGCGGCGGTAGCTTCGGCGGGGGCAAACAGATAGCGATCTAACGTGCAAGGGCTTCCATTAGCTGCGAGCGGCGCCTATCTATTTATCATCAGATAATGCCGCGGCGGCGTTTATCTCGCGAAAGGTCGGCCGCCGAGTGAGATAGGGCCTAATCGTCGCGTGCTATGCGCCCTGCTATATAGCTTCTGCTCCGTAGGTGGTCGCGCGAGTTAATATAAGAAGGCCTCGTTTACTCGCTACGCTGGCTCGGTATTTTAAATTTCGCGGGCTACTTCTCTCTGCGAGTAGGCTCAGCTTATTTGGTTATACATAGGACTCACTATACTGGCGCTGATGGGTATTTTAGTAATTACGGGTTGGCTGCGAGCGAAGTGCTACTCTAGCCTTGATGAAGGTCATTTGGAATTATCGTTTCGATTAATCGGGTAATTATTTTACGGAATAATGTCGTAATCAAATGCGCGCAAGTTTCGCGAAGCAAAATAACGTTAAACATTTCCTCGACTTTTTCCCTACTCGCGTTCTTCCCAAAAACACTTGCAAGTCTGACCGGTCAATCCAGTGCGCGTGTAAATTACCAACAAAAAAAAAATCCCGCACGAAAGAAAGTCAGTCGTTCGTCGTCCTCGAGGCGCCAGTGTGGCGCATCGCACTTCTCGCCTATATATACGAGCTTCTTCTTTTTTTGCGCCGCCGACGCCACGCAACAAAAGGCCCCCATGATTTAAGGTCGGTCTAACCCTACGCGTCCCTCCGACTATTAGATACGCCTGGCTCTTCTTCCTGCGGACACTTGTTTTTTTTCTCTCTTTCTCTCCTCTCCTATATACGCGTATACATATATATACCGTCGCAGACAATGGCTTTGCACCTTGCGCGACGCGGACACACAGGTATAAGGTGCACTGCTGCTGCTTTCTTTTCGGCCGGTCGTAAAGATGCGAGAGAGCGGGATCGGTTTCACCAGTCGCAGAGGTCCAGACGACGGGAGGTACGCTATATATATATATCCCTAGGTACGCACTGCGGGTGTATGGGGGTCGTCTAGCTTTTGAAGATCGATTGCAGAGATTATAGCTATAGGAGGCGACTCCGTGACTGATGCGCTCGGGACCTTGTGTGTGTGTTCTGGCCTTTTTGCGGGACCGCATGGAAGTCGAGGTACTTCGCATTGGGGACTCGCTTCGAGGGTAAGTATATTACCGAGAGCAGAGAAAGTTCGGAGAAAGCATTGTCGACTTTGCGTAAGAAAAAATGAAAATCTAAAATTTTCTCTCCACCAAACTATAATCGATCTTCCGACGTCCTACAATGACTCGCGCAAACTCAGCTGCTGCTGTGGGATCACGCACACACGGCATCAAGCTCACCGCGTGAGCCAATCTCAATTCTCAATGCTCGTCCAATTAACGTCCCTGGAAAGAGAGACCGAACGAACTTGGAGAATCAGAGCGAGGCATTTAAACTCGATCCGCCGCGACCGCCGCGGCACACGCTAACCCCTCGTTAAGTCATAACTTAGCCCCGACGCGTACACACATACGCTATACATACTGTAATGGAAGTATGACCGCTGCTATGGCCGCTTTTTCCCCGGAAAATATAAGCTGCACCTCTGGAGCGAACAGCCTTGTCTTCCTTTTATTATGCGTTCGAAAGAAACGGGATCGGATACTTGAGATATATTCTTACAGAAAATCGCTGCAATTTAAAGCTCATCATTCGAAATCCTCTCTTTCCGGATAGTTGAGCTCGATTTTTTTCGCATTACCTCTTTTTCACGCGGTCGTAGCGCAGAAAATTCTTTACGATGCAATTATCGAGAGCAGCAGCGTCTGTTTGAGCAGAGTCTATTACAATCTCCCGAAGATTGCGCATGAACTTTGCGTTCCGAAGAAAATTGGAAGGAAAAAAAAAGTCAGATCGCAAACACGCGGTTAAGACTCCCGTGCGCATCTAGAGAGATATCGTAAACGGCGATGCATAGTACCGAGCGCTTATAAGATGATAATACTTGTACGGCCGGTGTGCGTGTCCCCGAGAGTTAACCGACTCATTTCCTCGATATTTTTTTTAATTTCCTTATTCATACAGGCGGAGAAGCTTTTCCGCCGCTGGGTAAACTTGAAGAAAATCGAGTCGATAATTATAAGAGTTTAAAAACAGACCTCTCGGAAATTCACGGAATAATATTCCCGACTCTACTCCACCCCCTGAACAATTAAAAAAAAGAATTCTCTTTTTTAGCATCACGTGCAGCTGCAGTGTCTGATGTGCTGCACCGAAAATCCTCTCGTGCGCGCACTCCTTCAAGATCGCACTCGAGGCGAGAATAAAGAAGAAGAAGAAAGACGCGCAGCACAATTTCAAAAGAGAGAGAGAGAGAGAGAGCGTGCGGCCTTTTAATATAATATTATTGGCTATTGATAAATTGTCGATAATGATGGGTTAGCCGATGGCTTGTGGGAGGGAGCTGCTCTTTCGCCTTCTCTCCTTCGCGACGATGCCCCAGAGCCTCTCGAGCTCGCTGCATATGGAGAGAGAGCGAAGAATTCGCAGTTGCAACGGGTTGTAAAATAAAAAAAATATGTATGAAAACGAGAGAGGGGCTGCTGACGACGGAGCCGTTTGGAGATCAAAGTGCGGCTGAGCTTTCGATTACGAGCCGGCGTGCAGCTATAATTTGCGAATTTCGCGTTGCGTAAGTGTATTTTTATTCTAAAAAAATTGCAATATCGAGTGTAAAAACAAGAGAAAACCATCTGTAGAGATGGGCAACGGAGCGCGTGAGAAAAGACAATAACACGTAATATTATTTACCGATCTCATAATATCCGCGCGAAGAAACAAAGCTAAGCGCGAATCTGTTTACCAATCAGCCATCGCTGGCACCGGAGAGTCAGCTCGGAAACAAAAGCGAGCTGAGATCGTTCTTTATATACACAAGGAAGGAAGGATTCCCCGTACAGCAGTCGATCTCACGATGTGCTGCCGATCGGCCGATCGCGATAATACCGCGAGTGACGAGAGTTTACGATAATCGTGCGCGCGGGAGGTGAGAAAAATGAAGTACTCGCGAAAAAAAAAAATGCCGAGTGTATTTTCTCGGGTTTGTTCTTCTTTGCATATTCATTAGGAATAACAGTTTCGAGTATTACGCAAGTTAATAGTTGACGGGTTATCGGCTAGGAGGATCTTCCTTCTCGCGGGAGGAGGAATAATAGGTTTTTAAATGTGTATGTGTTCTGTGTGTGGAGAGAGAGATGCGCGTGAGTTGTTGTTGTCGGCGGGTTATGTGCATGAGAAAGGAAATTTTCGTGGAGAATATGGTTTGCTGAATGTATACTTGGAAAATTCGTGGCTTTTCCCTTACTCGAGAAGATTGCGTAACTGTGCTTGTGCGTCTGAGTATAATTAGTCGATTTGTTACGGGTGAAGTGTTTCGTAAATGCTGGTCTATACCCGAGAAGAATGCATAGACGAATCTGGCTTTGTTCGCGGTTTTATTTTGAAAAATTTAGTTTTTATACAAAACGATTATGAATTTCCTCTCAATTCACTGTTACGCACGTGATACCTTACGCGCTATTGTATTACAGTGCCTTTCAGAAGCTTTTAAAATCGCAGTTACGCAATAAACACCTATAACAGTGTACCAATGAATCACGGTATCTAAAAAAAACCCACTCACCTCCAATCAAATCTCAGACTGACACACCGACCTGTCTCGAAGAAAAAAAAAACTTGGACCTAAAGAACACCATCAGAGTTAAAGCGGAAACTTCCGGAGAAGAGCATCTCGCGCTTATACACACGCGATCAAGACAGAGCTATACACAGCCTCTCGATCAGTGCGCCTTAATTCACAGGAGAGCGGCGATCGCGCGGAGATAAAACTCTCTCGGAGATATAATTTAGCGGTAGTCGCGATCTCCAATCAACCACTTAGCTCGACGATGTATTTACGAGGTGTTCTGTAATTTTCTCTGATTTTTTTTCTCCCTCCCCTACATACAACTGTGCATTTTATACAAATCCGATTATATTATGCAAGCTATACTGTTATAGACCGAATAACCGGCCAAATCTTCGGATGCGATCGTCGACCCCGTGTACACATGTTTGGGTTATTATATATAAAAAGCGCGAGCGGGCCCCGAAGTGCGATCAATTAGCGGCGCCAGTCGATCTTCATTTGTCGAGCGGTCCCCCACTTATACGCATCAGGCATACCAACCTGCCGGCGCTAAACGCGCGCACGCGTCCGCTACACACTTTGCTGCAGGCGACTACATATATATACGATATACGCGCGAGCCCCGGGTCTTCCTTCTATCTAATTTGCGCCAACTCGTTCGAGTTAAGTACTTGAAAAGCCTACCATTACTGCGCGCGGCTTCTTACATATACTTTTTATCGACGTGTCGCAATAACGGATGGCACGTGCGCGCCGCGTATAGCTTCTTCTTCTTCTTTTTCTTTTTGTCTTAATGGAGAGCTATAAATCGTCGAGTGCTTTTAATCGGACACGTTTATTGCGCAGTGTATACGTGTGTGATATAATAACACACGGTGACGCTCCTATTGGAATTATTCCTACGAGGATGATGTAGTTTCTCGTTCTGCCGCTAGGGGCTGATTCATACATAACACACGCGATCGTTTGAAAATCGAGAAGCATCGCTCAGCTTTTCCGAATCAATAAATAAATCGAGTGTAATTTTATTAAAATGCCTCCGCGATATAAATCACCGGTAATTTATGCCAATGAAATCCTCACGCCGCATCGGTCGTATATCTGTATACCGATTACCGATCACTTATGCGTACTATACACTTGATCGCCGATTCTAGCGCCGCTCTCGGTAAATATTTATGAAAGCTAAACAATAATTCCGAAGCGACGTCGAATAAGTATAAGCTCGTCGCTCTCGTAAAAAAAGCTCGATACCGATCGGCCGCGATCGCAGCCGCAGATATCCGCCGCAACTTCACGCCTTTGCGTTGCTTGCTGCCGATCGTGTTTACACATCACACACACACACACTCATTAACATGGACGCCACGAAAAGCATATACGAACGTAATCGGTATAGATATACATATCCACAGAAGCGCCGCGCCAAAGGCGTCTCGTTAATTCATCTCTGCAGTACACAGCAAGTGTCCAGCAATTGTAAATTCGAATCGAAGCGCGCGAAAAGAATCTCGTATCCGCTCGTTATCTCGTTCCACCTCCTTCTCTCGCTATTACTCTCTGACCTCTCTATCCCCGTTCGAATCTTCTCGTTCGCGCATCAGCCTCCCTCGCGGCATATCGGCGCGTCTAGTACAATGGTTCAAGTTCGCTCTCGCTCTTTCGCAGTCCGCGACGATATCTCTCAGTGGTGCGGACATAAATCCCGGCACCGCGCGTACAGAGCGCACGCCCCCACAGCACGCCCCCCCATTAACTTTTTAATCTCTGCAGCGCAGAGCTCTCTGTGTGCATGCAGCTCTCTTCGAGAGAAAGAGAACTCTTGTGCCGGTGCGGAGCCGGTGAGAGAAGAGCATCAGGCGGTTTTTAGGAGTGAGAGAGGAGAGCTAGTTAGCGAGAGGGTGAGAGCAGACACGCCGTCTGCTATATACGCTGCAGCATCTCGTCGCAGCGGTGCGTGTGATTGTGCTTGCCAATTGATGGATATGCGCAGGTGGGATTAAAAGGTGCTTCGCGCCGCGGAGCCTTTATTTATTGCGTTATGTTGGTAGCCCTACTTTGCTGCTAGCAAGTGTATTATAAAAGTACGAAAATATCGCTTTCGATTTTTAATTACTTCTCATCAGAGCGACGAGACTTTCTTCTCATGCACTCCGTATCCGATCAGCTTACAGAATATAGGTGTATATATATAAAGTTCCGAAAGGGTCAAAAAAAAAAAAATCTCATCATATCCCGCCGCCCTCGATCAATCGATCTCGCGTCCGCCTCGAAAACTTCATAAGCTGCGCGCGTAAAATTCAAAACCTCCTCCTCGGGGTAAACGATCTCTATATAATATACAACACGTGTATAGTCGCGAGGCTGACGTGCCGGTGCATCGATCGGCCCCGTGCGCTCATAGAAACAAGGTTATATTATGGCCGGGTCCTCTCTCGCTCTTTTTCCTCCTTTTAATTGCCGGCATAATTTATATACGGGAAATATTAGAATCGTGCGAAAGCGCATTAAAAAGCATTCGCTCCGAGAGAAAGAGAGAGAGAGAGAGCCTCACCGAAGCGACCCTGTAATTATTGCCAAATATGAAAAGCCAGGGAGGGAGATTAATTCCCCGGGACGAGATTGATGCGAGAGACGTTGTTGCAGCGCGCAGCAGCCGCGATCGATTCGCCGATCCGTCCCCCTTTTCTTAACGAGATTCTATCCCCTGCGCATACATATGTATACACATATATGGTCGGCCGTCACTCGAATTAACGGTAATAATATGCCGATATTGGCTAATTACGGGCTGGATGTGTGCGCGCGCGGTCGTTCTCTGCTCTCGAGGAGGAAATCGAGTCTCTATATATGCATGCAGCTGAAGGGCAGACTCGTCGCTTTTGGGATTAGACTTTCTATCCCCTGTTCTCTCTCTCTCTCTCTCGCGGTCGTGCGATTTTTATGCATATATATAGGTGTGGGACGACCTGGGCTTGGAATTAGCGGGGGTCGCTATATTCTTCTTAATTTCAAGTTCTTGACTTTATTAAAATTATTGCCACACTCATTTACTCGAGCTGTACCACCTTTCTGATCGCACCTCTTCGAGCGAATCTCATACGAGGTTACAGGTCGTCCCGTCTCGGCATTAGAAGGAACTATTGTGCAGCACCGAGAACAAGCTCCTATCCAGCTCTCGTATCGTTATTCCCCGAATGTGTTGGGCCCAATTAAAGCGCCCGTCGCTCGCAAAAATGATATAAAAGAAGAGCTGCGCCGCTCGCGCGCGACGGATAAATTTCACCCGCCTCGCTTTATATACATATACCTATACACACAGGTACGGCTGGGTATTAGGTATATATTTTCGCTGCAGCACCTATATCAGGCATCTCGAATTGTGAGTGTGCAGGAGGTATATATGCGGTTGGATTCGATTTATTTGCGGACTGCTTCTCGCGCCTTTCCGTGCGATTTTGTGGAGAAGTGAGAGAGAGAAGGGTTCGTGCTCAGGAATCCGAGGTATGGAACGCGGTATCGCACACGCTGGCGAACGCCGTGGCATATATGCTATACTGTGGGGTTGACTCGGCGATGGCGATTGATAGTGTGTGTGTGTGTCTGTCTGTCTGCTGCTGATTTTGGAATTTGTGCGATATCCTTTTGTATTAAAATAATTCGCACAATTATATTTCTTCTAATCACCCGGAACCGCATTATTTCGCCATAAAATTATTAATCAAAGTCTCGCGATTCAATCCGAAGCCCCTGCCTGTTTATTACAATATCCATTTCAATTCCAGCAGCAGCAATGTTTTCCAGTCCAAACGCGACCCACACCCCATCGCAAAAACTTTAGCAGCCTCGCAGTGCGGTGGCGGCAACAAAACGCATTCACGAAAGCAGCAGCAGCAGCAACGACTCGTGCAAAAGGAAAACACAAAGCTATATAGCTCGCGCGTAATGAGTCGCTAGAGTAGAGTGAGAGAGAGAGAGAGAGCCTCATAGCGTGATGAAGCGGCATTTTAAAACTCGCCTGTGCCCGCGCGAAAGAAAGCGAAGCGAATATGAGTCCTTGTGTATATATACACGCTCTCTCTCTCTCACTCTCTGCTGGATATATAAAAGTTGCCACCGACTCGCGCTGCAGTGTGTTGCACACGCGATGCTATATACTCGCGCGCGAATCGATATAGAGGACTGCGAGCGCACTTTTACGTGTATATACGCGCGAGGGGACGCGGACGAGTGAAAAATGCAGTAGGCAATGCGTTGCGTTATATACATATATCGGCAGCTTCGTTAAAACAAACATCAGCCTGCACAGGGATGTCGTGTCGTGTCTTTTAAAACGCGAGCTCGCGATGTGAAAGTTGACGTATGGAAGCGTATATAGTTTTTTTTTCCAGTGAAAGTTTCGCGATTTTAATTGACAATTCTTGCGTTACGAATGAAAGAAAAAAAAATTCGCAGCAAAACTCTCGAAGAGCTGCGCCCGCATCGAGGAAAAAAAAAGTGGCGCGCGCGCGCGCGGGCAGCAGCAGCGGCGACGCACTGACAGGGGTAGAATTTACACGGGTGACCATTAAGACAAAACCCGGCGCTGCCATAACTCTCCATAGATTTATAGTAGCCACGCGAAACCCCACGAGTGAGAGAGAAGGAGATACACGCGAGAGCTTATAATCCGCGAACGGCCATCTCGCTTCTTTCGCACGTATGTGTGTGTGTGTGCACGAGCTGCGAGCGAGCGGGTCTTTGTTATTTATGGCGAGCGTTGACGCGTTTGGGTTTTCGAGATTTTTTCCAAAATCCCAGAGACGCGTGTGGCTTTTATATGCGTTGGAATATACCGTTGCGAATTTATTTCTTGTTATTGCATTCCCGGGGTATAGGTTTTATAGACTTGTTTCGTAATGTGTAACGCAAAATTATTATTAATAAACAACAACAGCGCACGCGGGGTAGCTTTCGCGAGAGTCCCAAGGCAGATACATCTATAATAAAACAGGCGCGCGTATATCTCTTGCGGCTATAAATATCAGTTTATTTATACGGACACATTTGCATTGAAAAACGAATATAAGCTCTTTGGGCGACAGGGATAAATTGAGCGAAATGCCTATTTAATTAACGCCTTATTTATTGAGACGTCGCGTAAGTCTGTTCCCCCGCGAAGCTGCATCTCAGAATGTGTTTGTGTTTGAAGTTGAGAGTCGGGAGGAAATGAGTCGTTATTTGACGTAAGCCCGATTGCGCAACTTTCGACTGCGAGACACACGCGTCTTCTTAAGTGCCGGATTAGCTGGATAGAGCTCGAGAGCTAGATTTTAGAACGGAATGGAAGAATTGATTGACGCGGTGGGGGGACGAGTTTGATTGACCGCGTGTGATTGACGCGGAGAGAGATTTTGAAGGCGGTGTGTGTGTGAGCGTCGCTGTCGTTTTTTGCGGCTTTATAACTGTTGTGGTATAGGTATTTGGGTGATGGCTCTCATTGTTTGAGGTTTTGATGAACACTTTAGCTTGAGTTTTTTATTTTTAATCCGTCTTTATAATTGGTCGTGTAAAATGGGACTGAAGAAGCACTACTTGTTCATAAAACCTATGTTGCACATAAATGGAATGCAATTTGCTTATAAAATATTGTTCCATATGTCTCATATAAATCGTGCATTTTATAATAACATTTTTTAGGAATTAACTTTACTAAATTGAATAACTACCCAGCAAACAATATGTTTATATTCGGAATTCTTTTCATTGTGACTCGAAGCCATAGCTGTTTTGTTTATAATACCCCCACTCGGGGCATAATATACTCTCAGCGATAGAGAATAAAGGGCTCTCGAGTCAGTCTACTGAGAGTAGTCGTTCAAGACACATCAAACTGTATTAATACCTATTTTCCTTTTTCCATTTTTTTATTAAATACCAAATAGATTTTCAATCAGTGTTTTTATGTATTTAAAATCCTCTTCACCTATGTTATTTCAGAGGTGAAGGTGCTAACGAATAGCACACTTAAACAAATATGTTGATAATTGAAAAGTAAAGAATGAATTAAATTTTTTAAAGATAAAAATTTACATTTTAGTTATCCAAAATGAGTTATTTGTCAGCTTCAGTATCTGATATAAATAAAACTATAAAAATCAATTCAAAATACTACTGATATTTCCCTATATTCGCTTGGTATCTTATAATATCGTGCTAACAATTCATTGTTTTGGCAAAAACTTCTGGATAATCCAAACTTGAAGAAATTCAAAAAAGTTTCAACGATACAAGTCTTCTACAAATTTAACCACGGAGTTCCTCCACTTGAAAACAGAGCACTACATAACCGAACACGTATACCGATAACTCTAAACTTTTCACACTGTGTCTAGGAAAAAAACATAAAGCACACTATACCTCTATACCGATCTCTCTGCAATCTCAGTACTCGTATCTTTCTCTCTAGCTTGCCTATTAGAACGATCTTGATGAATGGCATCGCGGGCAGGCCCATACGTACGGCATAAGCGCGAAAGAAACGGCCCGGAGGCATAGAAAGGAAGTTTTCGCGATCGGGACAGGGAATCGCTTGCGCGCGTCTTCTCTCTTGTCTAATCGCCGCCTAACAAATGCCAGCGCGAATAAAACGATGTCCTATCGCGAGAGGTCTTGAATTTCCGGAGGCGCGAGTCTTCTCGATTATCGATAGGTTTTTTCTTCTTTTTTTTTAGGCAGATGCTTGTTATGGAAGGTGTTTTATGGTGCAGTTTTATCGATGTGTTAACAGAAGCGTTAGTTTATATTATTCATTGTTCAAAAATTACAAACAACTTATTTTACGCTTGATCTTAAAATAATAATTTAAAACGTTTTTGAAAATAAACGACGAGCAAAGCGCTCTACAAAAGCCTCAATCAGCTCAGCAATCCTTGACAAAGGCCTCGGCATACCCAATTTGCAAATACGACGTGATAATTCACGATTACATCGCTCTCGCATAAGAAGATAAAGGATCCACTTTCAGAATCACTTTGCACACACAGAGAGAGAGAGAGAGAGGGAGCACTACACACACATACAACATCCCAAGCGCGCGGAATAATTGAATTTCTCGTATACGGCTCTCCTCACCTTATCATGTAAATTCGCGTCTGGCAACAACAACAGCGCGTCTCAGCCATTAAAATTAATGCAGCGGCGCGCGCAGCTCGAAATTTGAATTAGAGACGCCGCAGATCGAACATCCTCTCGTAATTGTGCATAACGGTTGCACAATGTGCGCGCTCGCGCTATTTTAATATATAAATACTTAACGCGCTGCGTTAATGTGCCTTGACTGATCTTCTCCAAGATCCTGGAGGATTATTACACGCGTATAGCATACGTGGCGTCGGCTCGATTTTATCGGAGCTCTAGGACGCGACCCAGACCGAGAGAGAGAGAGAGAGCAGGTTATACTGCAAGGCGAATGAAATTGCACTTGTCGGTCTAAATCATAATGAGTTATTGCTGGAGGAAGTCTAAACGATGCGCTTGTGTGTGTGTATGTGTGTGTCTAGGTGCAAGTGGATATGGGTGTGAGTTTGTTATAATGGGATAATTGTGCGCGCGTCGGGGAAAATTCGAAAATGTGTCGCTATCGCTGCGAAAAATCTTCGCAAGGCGGGAACACGCGGTGTGAGTATGTGGCGCTATATACTGCACGATGGAATTAGCGATTAACAATTTAAATGTTTGAGGAAATAAGAGAGCATACTGCGGTGTTATTTACGAGCGTTAAGGATGTTGCTATTTTACTAATATTGCTGTTTAGCATTCGTTGTGTGTTTACGTAATTATATGCAGCAGGAATATATTCGCAACGTATAATTCCTCGTCTAGACTACATCATTTTACATATGCTGAATTTTACAGCTGCAGTACTCGTCGAGTACACAGACATAATAATTCCCTTCAAAATTAAAAGTAACAAGTATATTTCAATCAATATCTTCGACGATCACGTTGCACTTTTAAAACTCAGTCTCAGCGAATAAAGTCAACGCACTCTCTCCCTCAAATTCGTATATATAACGCTACTCTCCCTCTCCTAATGCATATTTAATACTCCCTCCCATCTCATTCTCATACTTATATATACACACTGATGTGCTGCACACAGAAAAGCTCCCGGTGTGTCTCGACCGCGAAAACACACTCGGCGGCGGCGGCGGCGGCGGCGCTTCCTTCTTTCCACTGTGCTCTCGCGCGCACTGCACAGAAGCAGGTGCACTGGCTATATCCTCTCGGCGCGCATTCAAAACTCGGATTCCCCTCGTCCTTCGTCTTCTTCGCGAAGGTGGAGTCGAGAGCAGCTGAAATCGTCGGCGGTGCGTGTATATAGCACCTGAAAAACACGGCTCGTCGCTTGCGCTTGGTTATTACGTTGGACTCGGAGAGTATATTATATATATATAGACGCTGATGCACAGACGCGTCCGACGGTGGTCATCGCTTGATGGATTATATATTAGGCGATGGTGCAGCTTGAGTCGTCGTCGTCGTCTTCTAACGAGGCTCTAATTCCTTAAACGATGCGGTTTCCGGGCTGAGAGGTGTGCACGGGCAGTTTTTCCGAAAATTGGGTTTTTCTTGACCTGCGAGGGTCGGAAGAAATGAGAAGAAAAAATTATGCCGTTTCGACTGCATATCGTCGTAACGATCGCGTTATAAAACGTTATAAACATCGTGATTAATCTGCGAACCCACATTTTTTCGCACGATAAATCAACTAAAGTAAAACATAAAAAAGCACAGAATCGCGATTGCGATCGTTATAAAATAAAAGCCATTACATAAAGCAGCTGAATTCCCGATCGCTCGCGAAACTTCCAAACGCGCAACACCCGAGAACGCACCGACGATTTTCGGAAGGAAGTGCTTTAATACAGATTAGATACGCTAAACGTGCGCGTAGCAGTATAGTCTCGCTGCAGACTAAAGAAAGAAGGCACACCACATGTACAGACAGACACTGCACGCGAACGAATTTCTGCGCGCAGTCAGGGTGCGCACTCGATCTCGCCGAGATAATACTCAGCAGCAGTGCAGCGCATATATACATAATGCGGGGTAAATAACAAATGAAGGAAGTGCGAGTTTGTCAGTGCTGTGGCGGCCGCAGGAGCGTAACGAATGGCATTGTTAAATCGCGCGCGCGCGCGGGCGCTCATTCAGAAGAATTCTTGGCGCGACTTATGAATGGCGTGTATATATATATATATAGCGTAGCAGCTCCAGCCTGCTATTATTATTATTATATTATTGTATAATTATGATTGCGATTATTTAACGAACGGAGGAGTAGGAGTGTGTTTCGTTGGAGAGCTGTGTGTTGCTGGTTTTTCCCTCGTTAATTAGCGCGGGAGTTGCGAGAGTGTGTCCCTGTGTGTGTGTTATTGCTGCCGAGCGAGCGCCGCTACATGTTCGACGAGGTTTTTCCGTGTTCTATTGAGAGAGCGGATTTTTCGTGAGCTGGAAATTATCTGTGGGAACTGTGTTTTTGATGAATTTTCTTGGAATTTTAACTGACCTAATTGTAGGCATTCGTTTAATAATGTTTTGTTAGTGATATCGAATGTCTTTTTTTATCCAAAAGTTTCTTGAAAATTCAACAACGAATTGAGACCATATCGAGCTATACGTTCGACTGAATAATTTGTATACATTTAAAAATTCAAGTATACCTTTTATGAATATTTTATTTTATGAATTGTTGAATTTCCAAGTGTAAAATTGAAGGTTTTTCCAAATATTTTAAAATTACTTATAATTAAATGTATTAAAAAGTAACTAAATTTTCAACCCATGTAGTTTGTAGTCCCAACACGAAATTTTCCACAGTGATACAATCGTTTTTCTATACGCAAGATTTCAAACGCGTACATCGGTTTTAAAGAAAACTTACGATTCTGCGCATAACAATACACCCAACAAGCACATAACCTCTGAAAACAATATGCTCCTCCACTTTTACATCTTCAGCAATTATACACACTCAAGCGTCATTGTATATACTTCTTCCAAGGAACACTGCACTGCCCTCGAACCTAAAAAATCCCGTACCAAAAGAAAGCCACACACGTATACGGCTCTATTCACACAGCAGTTAAAAGCAGTGAAAAAAGAGCCGCGAATATACACACATACACTCCTCGTTCGGGCCAGCAACAAAGTGTATATGGATACTCATTAACGGCGAACACAATGGCGAAATAAACTTGTAGTTAACCGCTGCTGCTGCTGCTGCTGCAGTTTAGCGTAATGGCGAAAGGAGGGAAAAGCGCGAGCGAGAGAATTCACCGATATATACATGTATAAGTGCAGCAGTATATAACAGCGGTGAGGTGAAAACGGGCGACGAGGACGTGTAATGAAGAAATAAGAAAGTGCCAAGCGGTTGTTTTTTTTTGGGTCGAGAGACATGGATTTTGCGAGGATCTTGCTGTCCTCGTGACGATGCACTTGTCGTCGCGCGGAAACTCGAAATTCTTCTGGCGGCGAGTTGTTTGGACGATTGTTGTGCTTGATTTTCGAGTTGATCCGGTGCTGGATAAGTGCACAGGAGTTATCCTTTTTTTTTAAGGTTTACCGTTGTGCGACTGAAGCTCGTTTTTTGGTGAAACGCTTGCGGGACTACTTTGTACGTCGTATTTTTGGACAAAGTTTCGATCCTGAATGTCTACGTTTCTTATATAAGATCTATATACTGAGCGAAATTGAAATAACATTTTCATATACTGAGCATCATCGGCTCGTTCAACCGCAATCCTCGCAAGCTCGACGACTTTCCTCCTCACTCGAGCTTACGCATGTGTATATCATCGTTCATAATATCCCCCAACACCTCGTATATAAAACACATATCCAAGAATCCCGTAAGTACTTGGAAGAAGCAAACGGACGTAGCGGCGCACGAAACTGCGAGCGAATTACAGCTGCGCAGCTGCGCTGACTCTACACACTGGCAGGTGAATCTCTCCTCTCTCTCTCTCTCCGTCGGGTATATATACTAGCGAGGAAAAGCGAGGAGGGCTGAGGCAGGTGATGTGTGTCGATCGCACGAATTATGGTCCATGTCCGCCGCGTGTTTGTAACGTTCGCTGCTGCTGCTTCTGACTTTTTGCGACGAGAGTTTTTTTTGTGAGATATGCATGTAAGCGCGTATGTAAGGAGTTGATGCGCGGCTCGTGTCGATGATGGGTTTCTTGCGGTCAGCGGTGTTTTTGACTTGGCGAGGATTGCGGTTTGGCTTTTTGTCGATTGGCTTATATTACTGCGGTGTCGAGGAGCGATGGTTTCGCGCAGATTTGTGCGTTACTTTGTATAATCTTGAAAGCGACGAGATGAAGGTTTGTCACTTAGACGAGTCGGTATTAATTACGTGTATAACCTTATTGAAAAATATTGCTGCATATATAGCTTATTTTACCTCTTCCGTTATACTTTTACTCGGCTGTTTGTATAGGGTAACGGATGAGCTTGAGATTCTATCGACGTAAGTTAAAGCTATGCGCGGATAACAGATCGCGGCCTTATAAGGTCAAGCTCTGGCCTATGAATAGCAATGCCATAAAGCTGCAGCAGCTGCCGCGAAATTCAAGAAATTCGATGCAAACGACAAAGCGTAAATCCCGCTGTATTTAAACGGATTTATCGTGAGATAATATTATTATGATCGAGCGCGAGCGCGGTAAACGATTTCGCTTATAATACTGAGCGCAAAAAGTCGCATAAAAGTATACACATATTAGCCTCCGCGAGTTTCATTATTCAGCAGCAGCTCGACGTGTATATACCTGTACATATAATAAATACACGAGAGCGCGAGGAGAGAGAAAAAAGGAGCTGCAGAAAATATATTTACGACTCAAGGATCATTTCCAATTTTCTCTCGAGTCGTTAACGAGGTTCCGAAGAAGAGGAGCGGGCCGCGCACTGCATCGGCGCGGCCGAATATAAAAGGATCGACACGAGACCGAGAGCATCATATATGATGCCTGATGGCTTTTACGCGTATCGACTCGCCCTTCTCCGCTCTCTGCAGCAGTTCTCCTTTTTATTTTGCCGAGAAGCGCAGCGGGATTTTTGTTTTATATATGTATATATATACAGCGGTGCGCGAGGGGCAATCTTTGTAATTACATAGTCGGCTCTCGCGCGCGCGCGCCGCTTCCATTAGACGCGACCAAAGTCAAGCTCGTCGCGATCGTTTATTCACGGCTATATACTCGTGTGTACACAACGAGCTGTACCTAATATTGGGTATTTTGGCTTGTCTAACAGTAGAATACAGATCGTTAACGCTTATAATAATTTATTCCAAAGCCATCAGCTGCTAGCTAATACACCTCAGTATAGCACTGCACTATTTCCCCGGCGCTATAATATCACCGCCACAAATCTTCTCTCTCTTTCTCTCATACAAAATCCCCGGGCATATCTACATCCATCTCTCCTTAACACGGAAACAATATTGACACGAACCGACGATCGAAATTACGCTACTCCTATATATATACGTGCCGCATCTCTCGAGCCATCTCCACAGTTATATAGGCAGCCACGTGTGCAGGAAGCCAAAGAATCGCAGATTTGAGATATTGATTTTCCTGAATCAGTGTAAAATCGAGCGCGCGCCTGGCTGTCCAATTAACGCGACGTAAAGCGTAGACACACACAGCAGCAGCAGTTCTCTCTCTCTCTCTCTCTCTCTAGTAGTAGGCCCCATTATAAACCGACTGCAGCAGCACCAGCATATAGCTAGACTCAAGAGTATCGGGGGCCCTAATCGCGCGCTGATCGGGCATAAAATTGCGATTTAATAGTACACCCGGGAGAGAGAGAGAGAGAGCGACCCACAGCCTTTGCTTTTTCGAGGAAGCACCTGTCCTGGAACGAATGAATTAGCGGCACGAGCCTACTTCTATAATACTTCCAAATTTAAACAGTAGAGAGCAGCGAGCAGTGTGTGTGTGTGGCTTTACGGATGCACAATGCCACGATTCTTTTACGACGGTTCGCGGCGCGAGGATTAACATACGAAACGGCGCGTATAGTCTGGAGGAGGAAAAGGTGCTTGTAAATTTTATGGAGTCGGTAGTACTGACTTGAGTGGCCGGCGTTTTGTAAATAATTAAGCGGTTAGGGATGCGGGGAGAGAGTGTGTGTGTGTGTGTGTGTGTGTGTG
>UCOJ01000696.1:0-73132 GCA_900474305.1 Cecidostiba fungosa
ATATATATATATAGAGGTAGTTCGATTTGCGTCCGCTTTGCGCGCTGTCTCGCAGGAGATGGAAAGAAATCGAGTAAACTAAGCGTGCGCAAAAAATGAATAAGGCGTATATATGCGGCGGATGTTAACGACGACTCGGTGCTTCTCTGTCGTAACGGAGGATTTGGGGAAATGGAAAAAAAAACTATTTGAAATCTTGGTGGAAGTAGTATATGAAATCGTTTCAGCGAAATGTTGTATAGAAATTACTTAAATACTGCTGGTTGATCGCATAGAATTGGATCAGGCATTTTTATAAATACGGAGTATGAGTATACTTCAGCGTAGACATGGAGATTGAAAAAACGCTTTTTGAGATGGGAAGATCCATGGCAGCACTAAAACACTTCTTTTATCGGAGATCACTCCTAGAGAATAAAAATTTACCAATAGCTAAAAATATCACACAATATTCCAGGAAGAAAAATCAAATAACTGACAACTTTCTTTCAACCATCACATAATCACCACTCAGCCAATCCTCCAAGCGTTTCATAATACTCATAATATAACTCCCATCTAAAAAAAATATTCCCACTTTTTTCTAGCCACCAGTCCACTCGCCAATGGGTAAAATTTCAATTTATCCAGCGTCCGGTATATAAGCCAGCCTCTCTCCCGCGGGAAGAATTATTTAACAGCGATTAAGTCCTCTGAATTATTAAAAATTAATGTTCCTGGGTCCCCGGTGCACTGCTGCCGCCGGCTATCCGCCTAATTTTCATGATAACGCTCTCTTTCTCCGTGGCGCGTAATAAACGAGCTCGGGATGCTTCCCGGCGAATCGGCAAAATAATGTGCGTTGATACTCGGCCAACGCGTGGGAGTAGAGTAGCTGTATATGGTTGGCTATACTGATGATGGGAAAAAGTGGGAAAGAGAGAGAGAGAGAGAGAACAGGCTCTCCAGATGTTAATGCGTCGCGGGCAATATCTCTCGCTGGGAAAAAGTTTTTTCGGGATTTTTACGGCCGAGCACGTGAGATATCACCTTGGGATAATGTATTGAAAATTTTTGTTTTTCGTGGTTGGTGTCGGTATTTTCGCGGGTAATTTACTTAATGATTTTAGGTTCTCGTATGTGTTTAGTGAGATTAAATGTTATGTAATGTGGATTTGTTGATTATTCTTAGTTTCAATATTTGAATGCTGGTCACTTACCTTTTATAAATTATAACGTCGAGTCTTACCATATTCGTCTGTTTCTACTTACACCTGTTCCATTTATCAGAGTGTAAAATCTATACTTGTCATACTCGACACTTTCTCCTTTAAAAACGTTTCTGATCTCCTTTAAACAGTTGTTGCACCCATCATAATAAAAATTTAATAATCCTATAATTGCCAAAAGCTCGACCAATCAAACCGCGCACCGAAGCACAGCGAAACACCGAGTCAATGTTTCTCTTAATTTGACGGCAATTGCCGCAGCGGCGCGCGTCGAGTTGTATACAATTGCCGCGACAGCATACTATACAGTCTCACGCCTGCATCTCTCTGAGAGAGAGAGAGAGAGAGAGAGAGAGAGAGACTCAGGAAGAGGAACATCGGGTGGCGTCGCTATCAGGCAACGCGCAACACTTGCCAGAAACAAGAGGGCGACAGCCAAGTAGACGTCTCCCAGTCAGCTGCATCAGAGCTGAGAACGAAGACACGCCAGACCTTCTCGCATTATTAGAATGACAAATCGTTACTTTGCTATACATATACATACACAGAGGCTGAGGGTTTAACGCGTTTATACCAAAAAGCAGTTCTTGCGAGATGAGATTTTATGCAAGTGGACATGGAGGATGACGTGGGATTTAAGAGGGTTAGAGATGTATATATATGATGGTTGGCTTTATAATTGTACGTTTTTGGCTGGGGATGATAATGGCCGTGTTTGCATGGTAATGAATTGAGCCGCTGCTGAAAAGCTTGAGAGAGAGCTGGACGGTGTTAGCTGCAGAGTTCTAAGGGAGATGTTTATGTTTACGGGGGAGAGAGAAGCTGCGGATGAAGGATGTTATCATCGTAGGGGTTGTTGGGAGTGACTGGAGTCGGATTTTGCTGTCGCGAAGGGATTTTACTGTGTTGAGCAGTTATTACTTTGGATGAAATTTTGAAAAGTCTATCTCATGGAGAAATCTTATGTTATTCAATGTGTTTTTTTTTAAATTATTGTAGGAATAATTAATTTTACAAACTTTAAACTAAAACAGACAATATTCATCAACTTCACCCCGTGGCGCAAAATCAAAACGTAAAGTACAAACAGCACCGAACGAAGCCCCATCAGAGTGAATTTTGAAAAACGATTTGGCGTATCAGAGCCGAACGTGATCATTTTTTCAAATGCTATATAAATCCCTTCCGACGAGCTTTGAGCCGAAAAATGAAGGGAAAATAGAGAAAACTCAGCCCGCATATATATTTCTCCGCTGAAAATATACTACACATCAAGCCGATTGAGTGGGCTGTATAGTACCTATATGTGGGTCAACCTGATTTTAGAACTGTCAGTGCGGATTACTCGATAGCTATCGAAACGGGACGAACGGCTGGCCACGAGTGTATTGCTTTTTAATGTTTGTTTTTAAACCAGACATGTTACAGGGTATTGCATGACGAGCGATAAATCATTTATGAAATTGGAGTTTATTTTTGGAGTTAAGAATATTACAGAGGATCACTGTTTTGGATTAGAGGAGGAAATCGATGAAATGAAAAAAGAAAATCGAATTTTTTATTTACAGCTATTAATAATATAATATACCAAACGATTTGTTTAACAAATTTTAAACCGCATATTTCGCATGATTCACGATCAACAACAAACACACAAGCCCGAATCTCTAAATTCCTAACCAAGCAAATCTCACAATCAATCATCTCCAAAACCCTAACACACCCCATCAAAAATAACCGAGAATTCATACCATCAGTATGACCAAGATCGCGCGCGTCAGCGCTCATATATATATAACATGTTATAATATCCGTATAGCTCGCACATAGAGCTTCCCCATAGTTGCGGTCGCTCTAGCCACTGACGTGCTGCAGCTCGTCCTGATGTGCTTCGCAGGCTTATATGCCACCGCAAGCTGTGCTATAGCCTGAGCGACACGAGACAGGACAATGCGTCTCGTATATGTATATATGGGTGTACGCATGTCGGGCTGTTTTATACTCTTTAGCCAGTGACAGCGTGTACGTTCGATCGAATTTGCTTTTTTTTTGTCACGGGTATATGGTAGACAAAAGAACGTCTTGTCCGCTTGTTTTTGGTTGTCCGTTCGTTTCGGGCGAAAGACGCGCGACGGATTCGACGCTGCTGCTGCATCGCACACTTGTTGGTGATGCTTTCACGCTCGTTGACTCGATTTCGCGAAGTGGATTCGAGAGGATCGAGGTGTATTATAGTCGTTGTGTAGAGATGTAGCTGTAATTTCTTTTTCAATTCCCGATTGCTCTCGACCGTTGGGATTTGTATAGTGAATTGGGCGAATTTGTTGGTGTGTGTTTGGATTGGTTGGGAGATGTTTCGTTGTTGCGTTGAAGGTGTTTTAGTTTTTATTGGAAATTTTTCGTTCATAATGTATTATTTGTAGTACGGCGGTCGCGATTATTCTTTTGAGTGTATACTGCGCATTTGCTAATGTAAAATTGCACTGAAAAAACGATATACCTACATAGTAAGAATTACCGTACGCGATAATCTGGGATGAAAGTCGATAATGCATGGTAATTACTACTGTTTAGATGCAGATAAATACATTGTTCAAACGACAATAAACGCAACGGTCGCATCAACCTCGAAAAACGAAACGCAAAACACAGACACGCTCCGAAAGCAGAGAAAACAATGAAGCCCATCCCGTCGTACGTCTTCCAAAACAATTAGCCGGCGTAATTACCATACAACAGCGTATAATTACACGGCGCACCGACGAAGTCACCGTTTTAACACTTCCGCAAAGTTTATAATATCGCTCGAGAGCGCGCGATCGCGCTTCGACAATTTCGGCACTTTACGTACTATGCAAAATTCAATTAACCCCGGACTTTGCCATATCATGGCGGCCGCATATACACACCCACCGCCGACATCTTCGTTAAACATACAGGCCGTCATGCGGCTATGGTCTATGACCCGCAATAATTTAGCCGAAAGTTAAATAGAGAATTTTCCAATCAACCGCGTGTATGCGTGTATAGGTTAAACAGCCAATCGATGGGTTGTTTTTGAGAGAACAATGGAGATATAGAGTGCGTCTATTATTTTTGTCGTATATTTTCGTTTGGGGGGATAGGTTTTATTTTTGGTTAATTCAAATGTGTAATTTGTTTATCTGTGGCATATTGTCGATTGTGATGCTTAGAGCGCTGCGAAAAGTCGAAGCAGCTCGAGCAGCAATCTAGTGATTTGCATTTAGTTGTTGCAACAGGTAGCAAGAAATATATAGAGAATAAATCTCAAATGTTATTTATTTTGCTCCTTCAGAATAATGTAAAATATTGCCATGTTAACAGAAAATCTGCACGTCTTGAATTTATTAAAAATTCATTTGTTAAATTCGTATGTAGCATAAATTTATTCGTTCATAGAGCATTTGATTTAGGCTGCCCTATGCACCAACTTTGATCACAATTATCGTGAATTGTACGAAAGCCCGGTGGTGCCAACGCACTGCCGTCGCACTGTACAAAAATTTGTTACAAAATCAAAACTAACCTCTGAACTGACAGTGTAAGTGTTATAGCATGAGCGGCCCAAGCAGCAGGTTGAACTAGACAGTTTTGGCACAGGTGGCACACTGCTATATATGTACTCTGTGCGCGCCTTATAATGATGAGGGAAAGAGGAACGTGTCTATGCGCCACCTATCGTCGACAGCCAGATACATTTTCTTACTAATATATCCCATACACAATTTCAAATTCCATTTCCCAAAATCATCAACCTCCCTCCCATCACCACAAGAACCGTCCGGTCCTCCTCTTCCTATCTCGGAACATCGGAAAATCCTCAAACACAATGCCAACCAGTTTTTCTCTCCCTTTCGGTGCTTTCGAGAAAAATCACGTCCCACCGAAGAAGAAAAAGCGAGTCCGAGAGGGAGGAAGGAAAAATAAAGAAAGAGATATATATATACCGTTTCTCATGACTTTCGAGCTAGAAACGGACGAATCGCATTCGATGTTCTCGCGATCAGCCGTTTCCCCGTTTCAGCCTGCACCGGAATTTCCGGCGCACGTGAACCGCTCGCTCCAAATTTCACAAAAGCTTCTTCTCTTATATTCCACAAAACGGACGCAGGAGCTCCAGAATTTCTTATCGCGCGACAGACTACAGGTCGCTCGGGATAGAGAGTTGATTAATCTCCGGTCTTGATTTACGTTCGTTGAGAGGAGAAAAAGGGGGAGAGAAGAAGTAAATTGTTTTGAATGTATAATGGAGCTTCTTGCAGTGTTTTTTCTTTTGATGAGACTACCCTAATTGAATATAGCGAACTGATAAAAGAAGACATCTCATCATTCACCAAAAGAATCGACTCAACGATACGCAATAAAAATTGCTCTTCATCCTCTGTCCACTCGTCGCTTTTGAAAAAAAAAATACGGTCTACGTTTATATGATAAACAGTCCTGGAATATATGTAGCGTCAACCTACATCTGTACCGAAAATTGCTACACTCTGCTCTTGAACAACAGCCGCCGAAAAAATAACCAGCACTTCTGGGGTAGAGAGTCACGCGTTGAAAAAACAAAACATTAATCCACGAGTACCAGCCGATTTATCGTTAGCGAATGATTGTTCGGGGGCGGCGATAAATCGTCTGTCGATGGATGCGAAAACACGGGGCAACGTTATATAGGTTGGAAGAGGACGAAGACGTGGAAGCTGAATAAACAGTGAAGAGTCGAGTGCGATTGGAATTTTTCGTCGGAATTGACGGGGGCAGGACAGCGTCTTGTTTTCGTTCGATAGTGCTATTCGGATGGAGGTAAATATAGTTTTCTCTGTTAAAAAAAAGTATTATTCTTTTGAATTCGGCTATTTTTTCAAAGTCGCGAACAAAACAATCCACATTCAACAACAACTGCAATAATTCGTCTCGAGATTAGTCATGCATATAATCGTTATCCGTCAATATTTATTACAGTATCAACGTGTGCCCAACTTATATAAAGCAAAACAAAGCAGAGCATAACTCGTCAACAGAAGGAGAGTTTCGAGTTCTCAATTCGAAACTCGTCGATGTGCATCCGCTACGTGCCCCCGACGCTTTTTGCCCTGAATATCTATATAGCCTATATATAGTATAGTATAGCTCTCACGCGCTGCTTATCAAAGGGAATCGATTTATGGCACGCACGCGATTTGAATGTTAGTTGGCCACGAGCCATTTTTGCTGCTAGTCATGAAATTTCAAATGATTGGATTGGATTATCGGTGAGAGGAGTAGGATTATATACCAGAGTAGACGAATGTGTGATTCGCTAATCGAATTGCTGAATGATGTACGAGATGATTGACGCATATACGGTGACGAGTGATGATATCTACTGTTGTTTCTTGAACATCCGTGTCGTGCTTTGATTGATACGGCAGACATTAAAACAGTCAAAGATCCACTACAAAAAGGAAATCTTACTTTCAGATCACCATATCGGAAATTCGTTGTATTTACAGGTACGATTTTTTTGTTAATACTTCACACAACTAAATGTTATTGTATTGGTAAATAAAAAATATAAAAATTGTTGGTAATGCAACAAATTTCAGATCAGCTGATATGAAAGTAAGATTTCCTTTTTATAGTATCAATTTATTATTCTTCTCTTGTTTTCTATAGATACCGCTGTTTATTTCATCGCAGTTTGAAAGGCTTCCGCTGAATGAGACGTGTATCATGCAAATCCTGGCATAACACGGCTTCAGAAATAGTGTGAGTATATATATATACACGCATAATTGAAAAGCGCCGCATGAATATGCGCGATTCTATATATACGGAGGAAAAATAAAGTCCTCGTTTGGACTGTGCGACGCACGAAAAAAAAACACACACACACACACAACTTTGAAAGTCATGTAATAAAGGTAACAAAGCCGTAAAAAGCGCGAAATGAAAGCTGTAATCTATTCCATCAAAGAGCCGTAAAGACAGGGAAGAATATGAACAGCGATAAAGATATTCCGTATATGTATATATATATAATAATGAATACGAGAAACGTGCAGTTATCGACGATAATAAATATTACGGCCCCGCATATGGCCTGGCGAGTTTTTAAGTGCGACTCTAAACGTGCGCGCAGCGCCTTATTACCATGGCGGAAATGTTACGACGCCATTGCGAACGTGAAATATTCGAAGCGTTCGAGTATATATATATGTATGTATATGGTATAAAAGTTGCCTTGGCGACGTTGAGTTGGCCGTAAAAAAATGTCTCTAGTGGAGCGCGTTGCGCGAAGATGAGGCGTGTGTGATTTTGTCATGGAAATTTAGTCGAGAATATATTATGGAGTTTGATAAATTGACCTATCGATGTAGATTATTATAGTTTAAATGAGCTTTCGTTATTAAGAGCAAATTTTTTTAACCAGTGCATATCCGCAGAGTTTACGCAAATTAAACAGTGTAAAATACGTCTTTTACAGAGATTTCCCCGTCTAATTTTCCTTTATAAAGCCAGCTCATGAACCACAGAAAGAAAAAACTCATTTTCCAACATAATATTCTGATTTTATTTTAGCAGACATTCAATTTACGTGCGTATAAAAAAAGCTGCCAACAGTACATTTCAAATTAATTTTTTTCCCACCTGCAAAAATAAAACGTAATTTCCCTTCACCTAACGAGTCAACGTCGCTCGAGAGCCTCCCGGCGACTAAATACTCTCAAAATACCCGCAACCTCATCAGACACAAAAATGTCAGTAGCAGCGTATATACATTCACACATTTGGAAAATACAGCGCAGCGTCGGTATATATCTAAAAATTCAGCTCGTTAACATATCCGGTATAAATATATACTCTTAATTCCAGAGGTACGAGTGCGTAAATCACATTTGCCTCGCGCTTACGCGCGAATAAAGCTCCGAGAGACTACTACAACTCCGTCTGGGAGAGAGAGAACTAACGAGCGCGTGCGACGCAGGCATGCGTTAAGGTTCTAGTAGTAAAACTACGACTAGTGGCCGAGGCTTTTCATGCATGCAGATTGAAATTTAAGCGCGTGAATATCCTTCCTTCTCCTCCTATATGGCCGTCCGGTTAATTGCAATGGTAATTACGGCTAATGGCGACTCGAAGGCAAAGTTTCGAGTCGCGAGAGCGCGGCTGGAGCTCACCGTTTCAATCCGACGATTTATGTATACGGGGAATTAGTTTTCCGTGTGGTGCGGCGGTGCTGAAGAGAGGGATGCCCGAGTTTTAGGGGGGAGAGAATGTGTGTGTGTGTGTCCAAATTGAAGCTGCGATGGTTTATCCGTGCGGCGGATGAGATTTTGTCGATCGTTTATGTCGTGGCTTGGAAAGGATTGGAATTGCTCGTGTTGTGTAGTCGTGCTGGTGGGAAATGAGCGAGCTTTATATAGAAATGTTGGATACAAGTGGAAATATCAAATTTGCGTCAGACCTGTAGAAACAAGAATAATTATATCAATTTTTATTTTGAACTTGTTTCATAAAAGAGTGATTGTTATTACGAACAAAATGAAAATTAGTGTATTAAAGCAATCGTTATTAACAAAAATAAACAATCCTTCAGTTCCAGCAACTCGAGAAAGAAATATACCAATCCCAGCTCGCATTTTATAAAATCCATCGCATTGCACATCTCTCCAGTCGTGATTGGGAATAGCCCCGCAGTCACTGCTGGACAGCCGCATCCGATACAAGCACGAGATTCTTTCGTTCGCGAATCGCAGATGCGTCACGTTGTTTTCTCTCTTTCCCCATTGATAGCCACACCTAAAACGCTTCGGTCTTTCTATATATATACTGCACTGCATCAGCTCACGGCCGAACGATTCGAATCAAGTACTTTAAATGCAATCGAATTGCACACCGGCTGCGTCAAATATTCGTCACCGATTGCCCTGGAATAATAACACCGTCGTTATACTCCTCCTGTGTGTCCCATGTGCGCATTGTGTTCATTCGTCTATTTTCGGCTGATGCTACTGGAGCCGCTAGATCGAAAAATGAAATCGAGCGAATCGAGCGCGTTGTACGTTTCCAATCGGTTTGAGATGTACCGCTCGATGCTGTGTGACAAAAATATATATATTTTAATAGATTCACTTTAAAATCTTGTCGACAAAATGAATGATCGTGACGATTCTCGGCAAACTTATTCCTCGGGAATATAATATAATTATCTTGGTTAAATAATTAAATTCCTTTTTCAGCGCGGCGGAATATCATTGTTGCCGCACGTAATTCCATCAGAAAGTTCGTCACGTAAAAAGAAAACTCTCCCGTCGCGCAAACTTGCGCGTCGTCCCCCCTTTACGATTATATTCCGCAAAAGATAATAGTCCACGGATTATTTCAAGGAAAAAAGTCGTTCCCGCGCGCCGCCTCTGCTTGTACTCTCTTGGCTTATAGTACCTTGGTCTTAATGCTCGGAACAACGTAAACTTTTAAATTGCGCTTGACGAAGGACTTTATAATGTTGCTGCTGGCAGCTCAAGAGCGAAAGGAAAGAGGAATGTACGTTTCGCCTGAGCGAAGTGAGAAACGAGACTCGAGTCGCGTGATATTATTCGAAACAGTGCAGAAAAGTTTAAGGGTGGAAAAAAAAAGAACGAGACTGATTCTGGTTGAGTGGAGTCGTGGTATTCAGATGTGGAGATTAGTGCTGGTAAGATCTTTTATAAGCTTTTTTGAGTGAAAATAGTTTTGTAGAAATTGATTTGTTTTATGTTTTGCTCCTTATATTGATTGACATTAATGTTGATTTCGAATAGTTTTTATAAAATATTCTGGCATGTCGGAGAAATTCGTATAATAATAGTGATCCTTTAGGATTCGAATAAGATGTCGCCATCTTCAGTGGATTTTGTAAACTGCTACAGGTCACACCGCTATCGGAAACGTAGATTTCTAGATCATTCTAGATATTGGTAATTCACAATAAAAACATTGTATTAAAATCTTACACATACTAAATGAATTACTTTTTTTACACGTGACTTTCTCTTGAATATAATAATCTGCAAAACTGTTTTAACTATTATATTAAAATTTATTTTTTACTGTCGGGAGATCCTTTATTTAGAAAAGGCTCATTGTAGCAGTAATAGTATTCTCGATTGAAAGGATGAAAAAACAAGTACCAATATAATCGTAAATAATTACATTTATTTGTCAATTTTACAGTGTAACAGTATCATACGCTGAGTACAGAATAATTTTCATTTTTAATCGTATCATTTCTAATAAAGGCGATTAGTATGTAAGTGATTCGTAAGAATATATATATATATAGCGGGTACAATTTGTTGGTCATGACGCTTTCTTTTGTTTCAACGATAAACGCTCAGTACATCGAAATACAACAGGTTTTATCATTTAAATAATCGTGCGCTGCTGTCATGTCGTCTCATTTGTTTTCTTTTTGTTGTTGCAATTTTTGCACATTTCGCATCAAGTGTCTTATAACTTTTCATAATAGTGTTACATATACATATATATTATACGCAAAGGCATTAGTTTCTTTTTTTTTTTGCTGATGGTATATTCACTCATGCAAATATAAGGCCACAATTATTTTTGCGCTTCTCCCGCGTGCTGTGTGTTTAACTTTTTATTTTTTCTTATAGAAATGCTTCTAATGCTTCTCACTTAATGATAAAAGCAAGCAATATTCAAAGAAAAAAACCACAATAAGATACAAATTTGAAATATATTTATACTTCTTCCTTTTTTTCTGTAATTCTCTCATCAAACAAATCCTTGAATTACACGCGGGTCCTATCCGATTGAAATTCATTTAATGCACAGAGTGTCAAATAAAAGAGGAAACGAAAGTTTCCCTTTTCAAACAACGAAAAAAATCCTATTTTGCAATGTGTGTGTGTGTATGTGTGTGTATCATGTTGTGTGTGTATGTTCACGTGTGTATCTGTAAAATTTCGCGCGACGTATAGCGCGCAGAGTGTATTCTCGTGTATGTTGCTCGCATTACGCAGTTTTTAAATAAAAATAAAATGACTCTATTTACGTGAAGTTTAATCGTACATTTATATAGTTTGTAGGATGTCCTTCCGCGTGCTGTTTATTATTATTTATTTTTTTTTTTATATTTACTTTAAAACTTGTTTTCTTTTTATCCGTCGCTGGCAAATAACAGCTTATAACCGTCTCACTCCTCTATATTCATGTATACAAAGCGAAAAACAATAACATTAATAATGAGTAACATCGCGACGGCACCTCTTCTCTCTCTCTCTTTTTATTCATCAATCATCATCATCATCATCTCTTCGTTCGTTCGAAGTTTAATCTTTAAGTAGAACCGCACAATTAGTATATGCATTATTACAGTAAAAGACGATTTGATTTTTGTTTGTCATATATAATATAAGCCATAGAAACCAAGGCATGTCTCTCGGCACACTCTCGAAAGCCCTCGCCCGCACAGCTCGAAGAAAAAAGAAAACAAAATTGGTCTCTCGCAGCGTCTCGTCGATGCCGTGTGTGTAACATCGTCGTAAGAAAATATCCTTATTGCAGTGCATAACCGTAAAATACATAAATGTATATATATACGTTATCGTATATATAGCTATACAGAGAATGGTCCGCCTCTCTTTCGGCATATATCGACGAGACGCCGCAAGAGATAATAATAGTTTTCTTTTATAGTTATACACGCATTAGCTACGACTACAAAGCTTTGGGACTTTCAAGTCCCAGTCGATATGTCGATTATACTTATAAGCTCGAGTAGGTCATAGACGCTCTAGTTTACCGAATCTTTCCTCTGTGCGAGCTATCTTTACTCCGTTTCTCATGCACGTGGGATCCTATATTCCTGTCAAGGTTTTTCCATACGAGACTATATATCTTGCTATACTTTCGCAATATGGATCACCTAGGATCCCGTGAATTCATCCTCGACGATATAAATACTATACAAAACGTGTACACACATATATATTTAACGAGAATAATAGAAGCTCCACAATAAAGCAACCAAAGCTACGGCAAACTCGACCGCGTCGACGCCCAACTCGGCGGTATCTCTCAGACTCTGTATCCACCTAAAATTTCAAAACCATATATCCCCCTTCGAAATTCACGGTGGAAACATTACAGTTATAACGTTATGTATATACTATGCTGCTGCTGCTGCTTTGGTTTGTGGGCGAGAGTTTCGCACACAGCGAACATCCACAGGCATACACATATTATATCGATGACGACGTATATTACGAGTATTTAGCTGCCTCGGTCTGTGTTTCTTTCTTTTACATATTATACTCGATCGAAGGTAGTAGTAGTAGTAGTAGTAGTAGTAATTCTTTATTTCCTTGACTTTGTTACATATTATATATGCGTGGTAGATGCGGATTGTAGGTTGTAGGGGGGGAGAGTAGTTGGAGCGAATCTTTTTTTTTTGTTTGTTTTTTTTGGAGGTATAAGCTTACGAGAGCTTTTGTTTGGCGCATTCGGGACAGATGATGTCCTCGCCGTCGGTGATGAAACCGCGGCCGACCAGCGAGGTCTTGCAGCCTGCGCAGATGAAGCAGTCGTTGTGCCAGTGTCTGTCCTCGAACGAGATGAAGCGCGTGCCACCGATGCCTGAAAATTTATAATCGTATTATATATACTACACTGATCTCAGCTTTAAAGTTTCAATACAAGCTAATTCCGCCCGGTATAATATGTATAATACTAGAATAAGTCTTCTTCGTGTAAGCCGATTGGTTAATTAAAGCAAATTTTATCCCGGAAGGATGTATACATACCAGTAATCGGTTTTGTGCATGCGGTGCACCTCTTAGCAAAAAGCTCGCCGAAGCAGTCGGCGCAGTATGGCTTCTCGTCGCGAGACGTGAATCGCTGGCCAGCGAGTGACTGGTTGCAGTGGCTGCAGGTGAAGCAATCCCTGTGCCATGGCTCGTTCTTGTACGTAACACCACCGCTGGTGATGATCTGTAAAGGATATTGTTATTTAGAATTTTTATTTTTTATTACAGAGCTTTTAAAGCTTTATGATGATATATACCTTATTGCACTTGACGCATCGGGTTGCGAATTTATCCTCGTAACAACCGGCGCAGTAGATCTCCTGCTCGCGAGGGATGAAGCTCTTGGTACCGATCGCGTTCTTGCAGACTACGCAGCAGAAGCACTTCTCGTGCCACTGTCGTGTCTTGTATTCCATCTTCTTGGTGCCTGTAATAATCATTTAATCGTCGATTAGACAAAAAAATCAACTCTATCGTTACTTCCTAATCGTTCGCATTACACTTTTTATCTCTATCATAAGTATCATAAACATGTGAACTGTTCCAATTGCAGGTATGGCGCTTTGTCGCAAGTGCTCAGCGATATTGTTGCGAATTAATTCGTCGCGCCCGCGAGAAAATCATGCAGTGTGTGTACCAAGTGAAACGGAGTCGAGCTTGTGCATGTGTGTGTATAGAGGCGCCTAACGAGCTCAGCTCGCTGATTTGCAATTCTGTATAGTCCTCTACGCGCCTGCTGTGTGTGCATCCTGCCTTTCATATTCGCGCGCGATACGCGTAGACTGTGGTATGTGTGTGTGTGTATATACGACTATTGGTGTGGCTTGAGTCGTGTACGTGTTTCCGTGTGTTTTATTTTGTTTGACTAGACTGTTTGCGGAGTGCGATCCTTAATTTACTTCCTGGATAGGGAATTGTCTGCAGGGTTATATTAGTCAAATATTAAGGGAAATATTGGAGATGTGTGAAACTGTACTTGTGTTTGTATACTAAAATCGAATTTATATTGATTAATGTCTGTTTGTTTGAAAAAGAGCACAGCAGTTCTGTGTGTATTATGATCGTGTTTGGTAAACATGAACTTTTTTCACTCGGTCAAAGATGAAGTGCACAATGCATGCGTGTGTACTCAATGAGGTCGAGCTTCGGAGTATAAACATTTTTTTTTTTAGTAAATGAATACGAGGACGATCGATTAGAAATACCAGATTTCTAGGCCAAGAAGAAATTTTTACAAATTATTAAACCGATTTCAACGCATCTTATTAAAAATTTGTCTTTGCGTGATTTAGTTGCATGCGAATGATTAAAAGTCACCGTACATCACTCGAAATCGTTTTTTGTTATTCAACGAGTTACGTAAACATGTCGCAATTATTATCAAAATCCACACCCAACCTTGCAGTGCACCATATCGGTGGAATCGTGCTTGCCTTTTGAGCTTCAAAGTCGCGCATCGATCGATGCAATTGACTATTCATTCCAGACGCGTATAGCGTTATATTTGATAATAAAGTATTTGTGCGATACTGTGATCGATGATTATTATTATTGCTTGTCATTCGTAAACCTGTCACGACTTCCTCAAAAGATGGCGCACGACGATGACTTCATACGCTATTCTTCCTTTACATTTTTCTTTTTTTACTTTTGCGACGTCTAAATTCACTTGCATGAGTTTCTTACTACTCTTGCGTCTATAGAATAATTAATGTATATATGAATTTACGATGTTTGATGTAGATAGAATTAAATCGAACATAATTTCAATTACAAGGTACATACATACATTACACGACTAATCTCGAATCCGATTAACCCGAATCTCGCCGAGATGACGTACAGTGAGAAAAAAACATATCGATCTTAAAGCCAGCCTTGAGCAATGAATTTTCACCGAAAGTCAAGCTCTCACCTCCGGTGAAGAAAAAAAATAACAGACGCTTGTCGACTTTGAGTCTACTTACAACGACACGCATTGTGCGTCATCTTCAATTGCCAAGCCTCATCTGCGGTATAATTGGTCACGATTCGTTCGCGAATTTCGCGGCTTGAAATATTGACATTTAGGTGTCATCGTTAAGTTAATTTTACGACCGAACGTTAAAATAATCGCTTTGTTAAACAGTCTTTGCATTTTTATGAGAATTGAAATTATGCAGACAATGATGGGGAAAGTACCATAATGTGACAACATCTTTTAAAAGAATGGACAGTCAGTTTAAAATGTAATGACTCACGCTCAACATTCACAGTAAAAACGATTATCTTTTTTTTTATTTTTTAGTAGGCGATAAGCTCTGCATAATTTCTCTTCGGCTATACTAAGACGTGATTTTTTTCAACGCCGTGTAATCTTTTCGGTGACAAATGCCCCAAGTGCGAGTTTATACATAAGGAAGTGACGGATTATCAAGGCAAAGGTCGAAAAATACATTATGAGATAAATATACTTCTATTTTAACTATACTCCATGATATCACCCAATGAATCATATATTCAATCAAACTAATTTTTATGCCAACAGAAAAAAATAAATACCCAACCATTAGTGTCTGCTAAAAATTTGTTCAAAAAACACTATCCGTTTATTATCCTTCAAACCACATCTCTCGTCATCAAGACACCCACAAACCGATCTAAAACCGTAAAACTTTCCCGGCGTGCCGCAAAAATCCAACGGGTATTTTAAGAAATCGCGACGAGTGCAAAACCCATCTGTTCAAATGATTCACAAGGCCGTGCTGTGATCGTGGGCGTACGTCGGATCTTCAACCTTTTTCATCTTCCTCTTCTTTCACCGCGAGAGAAGCGTCATTATACTTTTGGAAGCGTCGATGTTTTTCTCTCTCTCTTTGACGCGGAAGAGTCGCGACTTCTATAAGAGACGATGATCTAAGCCCTCCATACCTTTTTCGTTTATATACGCCGAATTCGTGGATTATATCGCGCTTTGCATCCAAATGTGTTGGGCTATTTAGCGTTTCTTAACCTTAGGGCAATAGACTATTTCGTATACTACATAACTGATTTTGATTATTTTTGTAAAAACTTTAGAAACAAATCTAGTATCCTAGCACGACTAATTAAATCTAGATCCTTGCAATAATAAGACCTACACTATCTTCATTATAGTAAGACGTGTTCCGTGTCGTCAATCAAGTGGATTGCGCAGCATATCGCGAGAAAGACACTTGGCTCTCTCTTATACCGATTAGCAAAATCAATATTTTTACGCTGTTCGAACGTCGTTCCCGAATGAACGTAACTATTGTGCAATATAATGAATCGCTCGTTTGAACGAGGCTTATGTGCAAAGCGAGAAAGAAGCTATTCTATGCAAAAAAATGCGTCATCTTTGCATTTCCTCGTTATTATTCCTGCGCTAGCTATATAGGTATACTTGGTCAAGATCTCGGATAATGGTTTTCAAGAATCGCATACATCGCATTGCTTTCTCTGATCTCTCGTATATCTGCAATCAATATCGATTCCAAAGATCTCAACAACCAACTCCATTCTTTCTATGCACTTCCGCGCATCATGAAAATCAAAGACCTCCAACAGGTCATAAATTTCGGTAAGGCGCATAAATTTCAATATCACGGGATAGGCCTCTCTTGCGGCGTGACTCAAAGCGCGTAAGAGAGATAGAGAGAGAGAGAGAGAGAAAGAAAGAAGCCTGACGTCACTGCAGGCCCATATAGCGAGCTCTCGAGTCCGTATAAAGCTCTTGGAGCGCGATGGTCCAAGGCCTTTTACTCGACCGATGTGGCAACCGATCCGTGCGCCTCGAGTAAGTATGCACCTCCGATCGGCTGATCACGCCTTTTCTTCCGAATTTGGTTGAGTATAGGAAGAAAGCGCGTTTGGTTGGATTTTTGTATAGGGATATGATATTTTATTTATTTATCACTTTTTTCCTTGAGTGATGAAAAGTTTTGAATATTACTGTATACATTGTATTGAAGTGAATTCATTCCGTAGCCTTATAAGGAAAATATAACGTTTTAATGAAGACGTGGATAACCGAAGTGTCATTTATTACCACCTGTTTAAGATCTGACCATATTTGGAGAAGATACACATGGATTTTCGTATAAGAACTCGGATAAATCTCGGCAAAGCTCGATATCCCTTCACTTTCACGAGATCAAAACGGATTAAGAGCGTCACGAAAACAACGTTACTTCCATCTACTAGTTTATTAAATTAACTTTTATACGGTATACGTACAAATTGAATAAAATCAAAGCACTAACCCGTTCGAAACACATTTCAAACAGCAGCAGATTCAGTTTTGCCAAAGCCAACGGGGGCAAAGCCGTGTACTATTTCCAGTCTTTCCTGGGAAAGCGCAGACGACGTATACGAGTTCACTGATACGCAGCAAAGAGAGAGAGAGAGAGAAAGAGAGCCCTGCCACTGCGTCAAGTCTAAATATATGTGTATGTGAGCGAGCGTAACAGTTGCCGAATAACCCGACGAGGCTTTACGAGTTTAAAGGGAAGCGAGAGGGAAGCGCATTTTTTCAAAGGAGAGGATACATTTGGAATTCATTAAGGAACATTGGCCGATAAATCAATCAGGTTTTATCGACGGTAAAAAGTATGAGTCCGCGAGAGTGAGATGAAAAATTTATCCTTTCGAGCAGACGTTTATTTTGAAAACACGAGCGCATTGCGCTTGTGGAGAAATAAGCCAGTGTTGTTGGAAGCTGGTTTTGAGAGAATTTTTGACGGCTATATACGTTTTTTACATTGTGGAAATTAGTTTTCTGACGTTTGTTATGATATTTTAACCGTTTCAGGAAAGAATTTGTTTTCGGAGTGTATAGTATACAGGCACTTCAGTGCGCTTTTGTATTTTTGTCTCATAATGTTAAGGTTTAGGCTTTGAAAAATTACAGCGTCTTGTTTAGTTTTTATTTGACTGGTTTCCACTCATGTAGTGTGTCGTGACATCACGTGTATTAATAGCTTCACGTGCTAAACGACAACGATAAAGATAACAAGACGTTCTGAGATAGTATAGGTATATAAACTGCAACAGTGCATATGAGGTACAACAATCAGAATTTTATTTTAAAAGTACTCAGTTCAGCACTATCGGCAATAAACTGTGTTTTATGATCTATATGTTTGCTGCTAGCATAATCCTTTTTATGCGACACATTTGAGGCTTTATTTTTAAATATGACTCGTTTAATAAAATATTAATGACGTACAATATCCAAATAAAGTTTTTTCTCATTAATGTTATTACTCACTAGTTATATAAGAATTAGGTAGTAAAACAACAATGTCAACGCGATTAAAGAACGGAAACAACTTTTTTTTTCTTTTTGCAATTCACCCTGAACTTTTTATGTACCGAAGCAATTGTCATGCTTATCCGCGAGGGCTTGGTCATGACGACAATTAAAGATGTTGATTGTAGGCGGTGCCCGATGAATTTTCAACGCAACAAACAGTGAAATGCATTTGTTTACCATGTTTGGTATACAATGCGCTTGTTTTTTTGTTGCGTCTTTAAATTTATTGTAAAAGCACCAGCCTTTGAAATACCACGAGTTAAATAACCAACAGCGAGTAAAGCATACAGAACAACATGTTCATTTTGACGTTTATTAGTCCTGCATCTAAAATGTAAAAACTTTATTTCTTTTGATTATTTTCTAGCAATTAAAAGTCTCATAATTTTAAGTTCTTGGCAGAGTTAATTAGCTTTGCCTCAACTATTTATAGAAATCGAAATGTTACTACATCAAAGCATAAAATCTTTTTGATGTTAGTAAAGAACAAAACAAAAATTAACAACACTATACGACCTCTCATAACTCCAACACCTCAAAAGCTCTCTGAACCAGTCCAACAACTCCCACCCAATAAACATAACAGTTTTTCACATCGAATATCCTCTCTCAATATCTGATCAATTTCCAGTCTGCAAACTTCAAACACACACGCACACATATACACACACGCACACACGATCACATCACCGAGGCCAGACGGAAAATGTAAACCGAAACTCCGAGGCGCGCAAAGTTATTAACGCGAGTTCATTAGCTGAGTGGAAGATACACAAGGGACACGAGACGCACATTTACACATACATACACACATACACTCCTATTCCCTCGATGAGGTCAGCTGTGCGACGGCGCTTATACTACCGCGCGATTCTATGTATATATGTAAAACGCTCGATATACGCGAATTGATGGATAACGCACCGCTGCCTCAGCCCAGATCGTGAAAAAACGGCTGATGTGCATCGAGTTTGCTCGAGAAATCGACCCTTATTTGACGCCGCGATGCTGATTGTATCGTTGCCTTGCACATGCGAATTGACTTTGACTGAGTTTTGGTTTGGAATATCGAAATATTATTTAAAAATTTACATTGATAGTATAGGAGGTATTTGATGAACGAATCTCAGAGTGTCTGTTACTACATACTGATAACGGTAAATAGTAACAGGTGGGTTTTTCGGACGGTATTTGATGAAGACGGTATTGACATTGTATGTTAACCAGAGACGTCAGAATTGAACGGTGGTCTTTTTCTTATCTGATTACGACTGTATATAAACATCCGATTAAAAATTTTAAACTGTAAACACTGGGTATTGCAAATAAGTCTTTGAGTCACCAAAAATATTTGACTATTCATACCCGCTTGCATTGAGCATAATGATGTCGCTAATCAAACACAAATGTGTCAAATCTGAATAGCGTTCACGACAATCTAAGGTGTTAAAACGTCAATCTTTGCACAGCTACTTAAAATTTGGCCAAGAACTTGAGTACACGCTAACAAAATCGGTAAGCAAAGACGTGAGAAAATAATAAAAACAGAAGCCTCTGCTTGCGATGTCTTTATCAAGCTGTCATGAGTTTGTCTCTCTTCTCTTACGCTGTATCGAGTTTTCCTCTCTAACGTTTAAAGGCGATTTATACCGCAACCGGCGTAATAAATCGGTATCGCCGTGAGATCGAATTTACCGCGAGGACAAATGCCGCGATTTGGTATGGGTGGCATTACACGTTGCCTTATAGCTTTGATTCGCGTGAACAAACACACGTTCGTCGATCGTACTTTGTAAATGAGAAGGCTTTCAAATCGATCTATTTGTGTTTGATAAATAATGTAATGAATCACGAGTATAATTAAAATAGTTCGTCATTGCTTTCCTTCAATTAAAGTCAACGCTTATTTCCTTCTAAATTAGTATTTAATTTCCAGTGTGTGGGTTAGGAAACAAAAGAAAGGAAATCGTAAATTTGTCCGCGTAATTGAAGGGGAGTGTTGCGTAATTAACGAGCTAACTTATATCAAACGTGACACGTGTGATTGCAGTCAATTAATTACAGTTTCCTTGAAAATCATGGATAATCTCGTTCTCAAAAGGTAACACAGTGTTCTAACGCTGTTGCTGTGATTGATTACCTTGATTAATTATTTAATTATACCAGCGATGTTTTAAAACCAACCGATCTAACCCCTCAACCGATTTCCAAAAAATCACCTGGCTCTGCGCGCCTGGGGTCACCAAGAAGACAGTAGATCCCTAGACAGCACCTGAAGCCAGGATCACCCTCCAGGGGTATCATGCTGAATATCGCGATGTCCTCATCTCGTTCTCGTGCTCGCCTGATCCTATCTTCGCCCACACATCGGGTAACCGGTCGCAGGTGTAGTCTGCTGGCCAACCGGTCGCTCAACGCGTCAGCGGCTAACTTGCCGCTGTTTTTCGACACCCAAGCCAGTTTGCTGGTGTGTAGTTGACTGGTTCACAAGGGATGATTTATACACGTGTGACACGCACTATGATCGGTTATGATCGGTATGGATCTGGTTTTCGTTGGAGTTGATCTGTAACGATGCACTTTGAGGGAGGAACTGTTTGCTCTGATTTCTTTGTCTTCTGGTTCTGATGTATTGACGTTCGTGAAGATGATTATGAGTGATAAAGTTTGTTATCTTTGTGAGGATAAGGCGAGTACACAGATGTTTCTTGTAATTGAGGAAATCACTGCGTTTGTTGATTTTACTCGTTGAATTGTAGTTAGAAACGTGAAAGATAAGCGATGATGATAGAAAGTGGTTCCATTACCGATTTTCTAATAATAACGTTAGTGTCATATTTTAATTAGTGACAAGTTCGGTTATGATACTAGAATTGTGAATTTTAAATTTCATCGAGGACTCGTACTCTGAATTTACGCATCAATCACACAATTATTAACAACTAGAAAAAAAATGCGCTGAAAAAATCAGTAAAATGAATGATCAACGTCAACCGTCAGAACTCCAAGATAAAAAAAAATCGCCCGCAACCAGCAGTGCGAGCCAAAGAAACAGAGCACTGGCAAGTGCGGCTCCTTACGCGCTTCTCTTATCCGCGGTAAAAATAAAGCACGCGCGAGTGCAGTGTGTCTGGTCTCGAACAACTCGCAAGTATATACAAATCGTTGGGGCCCGTAGTCCGGTGCGATTAGCCTGAAGGCTTGCGAGTCACTGAGCAAGCCGGACCGGCTTCTCTCGGCGCTTCGGCTCTGCCTCCTTCCTTCGCTGCTGTTACTCACGTACACACGCACACGATCTACTCTCTCTCTCTCCCTTCTGCGGCCGCTTTCTGGAGAAGAGAGAACCACCGCTGCGCGCGATAAAGTCGCGGGGCTGCGAGTCACGTGTCTGTGTGGGTATATACGTGCGAGGAGGAGAGAAACGCCATTGTTCATCGTATGTACGTACGTGCATGCGTCGTCGTTGTTGTCTTTTATTTTTTCTCGATTCCCCTTCTTTGGTCGTGTCTGTGTGTACTGGTGAACGAGTATAAGAGGAGGTGGTGGTACCGTTTTGAGAGATGTGCGCGAGCGGATGAAGGATCGACTTATGTGAGATGTGCCGCAGTAGAAACAGACTTGGTATGGTCGGACTAGTCTAGATTCTTTTTTGCGTTTAGCTTGAATATAGACTACGTTTGGTAATACTATATGGAAGTAACTTAAATTGTATAGCAGACTGCGGTAGTGTTATGTATGTTTTCTTATTCCAAAACGTTGTAAAAATCTATCTTCTAAACAGAAATCAGGAACTAAACTAATAATTTTTTAACGATTCGAACTTTTTAATATTTATAATTACAACAAATGAACTATATTTATTTTGTTTTACAGGAATAACGCTAAAGGTACTTCTAGATAATTTACCGAACGAATCAAATTATAATTACAGCATATCAATAAAATAAATAAAATCATCTGTAAAACTAAAAGCCTTTTCTCAGAAAGATTATCTGAAAAGTTCCGTACAACGGGAATCCCGTAAAAATGAGTCGGCGACGGATCGATCCTTTAATGGCATTCAACAAGCGCAACTTTATAAGGCGGTCGATTTTTCCTATCCCCGGCATCAATTTACCACATGAACAACGTCATCGCGTATACACAGCCGTATCAAATTTCCCGAATAAAATCCGACCTATAATAATAATAACCTCAACCCGCCCGCGTATAATCATAATCGATACTACAAAACAAACAAATTATAACCGCAGAGCAATACCGATTTTTCAAAAAGAAACTCCAACTTTCGCTTTCAACCGATTTCCTCTCAATATTCCGAGCTAAATTAATTTCCCGAGATCATTTGTAAAAATCGCAGATCAATATGCCAGCACGGCTAAAACTCACGATCAGAATTCCAAAGCGTCGCCGCGATTAGGACGCACGATTTCGCTGTTTACACGCGCTGCAGCTGACATCGCGGAAGTCGCGTGGGTTATACGCGCACGTACTTACTGGCGCACGGGCGCGCATGTCAACACGGCCTGAGATATTATGCGCGATTTCCAGTTTTGTTTTTTTATTTTTTCCGAACGATTTACGGTACCGGTCTATAAACAACGTATATGTAGGTGTGATTGGAATGATTTTTAATTCTTTTTTTCGATTTAATATCGGTGGAAGTACATAAGTAAATAAATAGAGTGAGAGAGAATATAGCTTTAAAGTTTTGCGCAGAAGGATTTCAGAGAAACTCTTGTGAAGCAGCTTCTCTCTTAAGTGCGACATTAATTTTATGAATCGCCGACTGAGCACACATAGGCGGAGACTGCGTAGCGCGTTGGTAATTAGCGGTTTCGTGACGTGAAAATAAGTCCAGAGTGGTATGCACAGCATACACGTGTGGTGTGTGATTCTCGGCGCATATGTATAATTTTATACTAATATCTGATTTAAATGTTGCTTTTGATGAAGATTACGCAATAATAGTCGTCGGCGTTTTATCGGAGGAAACATAATTTATGTATTTTTAATCTTTTTATTGCGGCTTCATATATTTTGAAGTATAAAAGGCTTGCTTGAATTTAAATTCTTAAAAAATATTTTCGTCCGTACGAAATAGTAGTACATACCTAATTAATCATTCAGATCGCATCGCCGTACGACAAAAAGAAAAAAACTGAAAGTGCAAACAGAAGTTCTCGAAAAAGCATACATCACATTTATCACTTCGCATAATCTGGTATGTAGCCACGGCGACGGTTCCAAAACGAAAACGAAAATCCGACTGGACTTCGAAAAAGCGAAGTGCGCAAGATTCCCGACGTCTTTTCAAAACTTCTACGTCCGTCTTGAAAATAAAAGTTTCACACTCGTGCGAGAAATTCGAGATAATAGCAATCCACGCGAGGCGACGATAAACAAAAGTGATTCATGCTGATGTATGGACCGTCGCTCGCAAGACACGCAGTCTGAGTTTCGCGATTTTTGTTCGCGGCTCCTGATGCTCTTGGTACACGGACAGAAAGACGAGAATCAGTCGTAGCTATAGTAGCCGCAAAACAAGACAGTTTTAGACTGGCCTTTCCCCCACCGCTTGAACTTGTCGGATCTCTAGTGTCTGTCTAGCGACGATAGGTGGCGTATAGGAACTTTTAAATTTCCCTCATCATTATCTGCTCGTAGAATAGTATATTTCGATACAAGTACGCAAAAGTTGATTATACACAAGTGTGAGGGTTGTCGCCAGAGCGAAGCGAGGGTGACTATCACACGAGTGTATAATCAAAAAAAAGCAAGCATATCGAATGTTATTTTTCGATACAGGGGGCGTAGCAGGCGATTGATCGCACGCGGAGCGTGCGTAAAATCGCTTTTACGCACTGTATCGGAAAGTACTGTATATCATATAGCGGTGTGTCACCTATACTAAAACTGCCTTGTTGGGTCTGCTGAGTCTACCTTTATTAAGGCTCGATTAATCTATCCTAATTTGTGTATTAGACGACGCACTAAAAGCAGTATCTTAATCACGGACAATTTGAATTTTGGTTGCATTTCCGCATAAATTTAAGTTCGAAGCATTGAGAATCGCTTCGCTAATAGAGGCATTAGGAACTTATGATAAATCAACGTTTAAAAATGAAAAATGCATTAGTGCGGCGAAATATAATCGTTTCCTCAACGCCAACGCAAGCTTATATAATTAGCTAAAAGACGCTTTTGTCAGCCATTAATCAGCAATCACGAGTGAGAGATTGCAAGGTACAACGCCACAAAAATTAATTTAAAAAATCCGTTCCGTTTTATAATCGAACGAGGATGTTAACGTAAGTTTTAATCAGCTTCTATAAAAAAAATTTAACAGTAGCTTAGTCTTTCATATAGTTTCAGCGAAATCCTCTTCGATATCTAATTTACATATTTCGAACGAAAGTTGCTATTCTCTCCTTTTTTATACGAATTAATCTTTATTACAAATGCTGATCCACAAAATTTTGAATGATTCGCCGATACTTTACCAAAAACACTTTACATTCTTAATAAATCAGAAGATTATTCTTTTTAATTGTTATAAACAACAACATCCCTATAAATTTCCGTCACAATACCAATGCATTCTCTCCACAAAAGAACACCTATTACAATTCCCGAGTATTTCCTCATAACCCACCAGCAATCTTACATGTTCCATCGCTCGCAGGACACACACAGCTGACACTTTTGGCGATCGGTAGCTCGCCTCGAGTCCAAGTCCGGGTCCTTGACTCGCTTACCTTAATAAGAAGAGAGCCGCCGATGCACCAACTGCTTGTAAGTATCCCCCCGGGGACCGCTTACGCTCTCGATTACACGCTCGAAAGCGCTGCCGATTTGCGTGAATCACCGTGGCGAAAAATCGATTTTTTTTTTCATTCGCGCGTTGTTGTCGTCGAGTGAGTAATTGATTAATTTAGACTTAATGATGTTTGTTTACATGTCGCAGGTATTCATCGAATCTATCCTGTATTCTTATGACATTATATCGATATAAGAATATAAAAGTGTAATGCGAAGACTTAATTTCGAGCTCACTGGAGAATGAAGGAAAATAAAATACGTACCAGCACGGAAGATTTCGCCGCATCCATCGCAGCGGCTAGCGAATTGGGCATCGTAGCAGTTGCCGCAGTAAATCTTGTCCACCTTGCTGCCGAACTGTTTGTCCACCAAGGACACCCTGCATTTGTTGCAGAGGAAGCAGGCCTCGTGCCAGTGCTTGTCCTTGTACGACAGATCCTACGAAACACGGAAAAATCGATGTTTTCAGAACATTTTTACTGCTTTACAATCATGATTTTACGTCTGGCTTATCGATTAAATTCGTATACTGTTCTGTAATCGCGACTACGTCATCTACTTATTAGAGATCAGAAGATTTTCTAGCGTAAAAAAATTACACGTAAGAACAGTAAAAATTGACGTTAATAACTTAGACTGTATCTAGTCCATATGCAATAATCATAATAGCATAATAATAATAGTAAGCCTGAGGTGGAAGTAGCTAGTGAATGCGGCAATGAGTGCATCGCTTCTATTTCTAGGAATGAGTAAGTCAACGCCCATGTAACGCAATGCTGGCACCACTTTTCGTGATCTTCCGAAAATTTTCAACGCTCTAAATTAAAACGCGCAGATCCCTGAACTGTCAAGAAGTACTTTCATCTTATGGTGAACTGACATCATTTTCATTTCCATCTATCAATGAACCGTCTCTGTCAGTATTAAGCCTCGAAAAGTGTAAAGATATACGGCTGATTGGCTAATATTTTCTTTATAAATCGGTTGATCTCTAAAATAACACATGGAATCTGTCTACGGAAATCGGTATAACTCGAAATTCAGGTCAAAACTCAACCAATAAATAAATAATCAGCAAAAAGTTCGATGTCCGTCAACTTTGAAAATAATGCCACTAAAGGAAAGGCCAAAAACTAACGCGCTGGATATTAGCTCGGGCTTAGTCGAGAATAGTCGTCGTGTTGGTGCAGTAGTAGCTCTCGCGCATACCGCTATTCTTGGTTTTGTAATTTGAGCTGCTTTACCAGTCGAGAATTCGAGAGAAGAGAGCGTGTATGAAAGAGTATTAGAGGGCTACTCGAAAGTTCGATGCCGGCAGCTCGAAAATGCGCGCCAGCAACAATAAACAATCTTCCGGAGACGCAAGAAGGAGCAGCTGCTCGTCGTCGTTTCATATTGGCTTTTATTATTGCGCTGTGTTTCCATGTTTTGTGAAATGCGTGACAGCTAATGTTTGACTCGAATTGCGAGATGCTTCGTTTTTGCTATTATATTTTTGATGTTTTCATGTGCGAGAGAGAAATTTATTTGGCAAGGACGTTCTTGTTGATGATTGTGTACATAATAGAGTTGTATATAGTATTTTAATTAATAATGAGTTTCATGTTTGGCGAAAAGCTTGGCTCCTACTTGTCCATGAAGAAATTTATCTATAGTCTCAGAATATTGCTAAGCACCTTGTCAATTCCAAATTTTGCAAAAGACTTTGGCTCTGTTTTACTCGTGAAGAAACTTTTCAAGTAAAAAATCATAAACAATCCTACCTTGGAGTCAATGCCGATGATTTTGTGGCACTCCTCGCAGCCATTGGCGAAGACGCTCTCGTAGCACTTGATGCAATAGGGATGCTCGTCTCTCAGGACATATCGCTGACCAGTCAGCGACTCATCGCACTGCCAGCAGCAGAAGTGGCCGCTGTGCCAGTCCTTGTTCATTGCCTTCGTGTACTCGCCACTGAAAATTAACTAGAAACGGAAATCGAACGTTAATTATAGCTGACGATAGACGATTTTATTTTCGATTCGTCGTATCGATATCGTAATGAGTCGAAGCAATGTCATTTGCCCGATCAATGAGATGATGATCTCACGTGGATTTTATTTATCGTATTGTTTTCCATTGTTGAAAAATTACATTTTAGAGCAATAAAGATGACTGGATAATATTTTCTGAATGTACAGTCATTTTGGATGTTTGTTTGAAATATTGTATACGATTGAAATGTTCTGTTTGGTAATAGGTTAGACACATTATTAGCTGTTACTCAATAGAAATGGAGAAATTACATAGATATAATTTTTACATGATTTTTCAGTGCCAAATTTTGGGCTGGCGATTAAGTAAACACGGCTTTTTTTAGCTTCGGATGTTAAGTGTCTGAAACTAAATCCAAACATCGGTTAAATTTAGAATCCAAAAGTGAAAACAATTACACAATCGTTCAATTTATCAGATTCCCGCGAAATATTGATTGATTTTTTTTTAGTTTTACAAAACAACATTTCAATGAATAAAAATAATTCTTTGTTATTTTCAATTATTTGTGTTATGTCAAAAGTTGTACCATAATTCTTATATATCAATTCAAAAAATAAAAAACTAAATTTTTCATGTTCAAAAATGCACATCGTCAGTCTTGATATTTCATCACTGTAACTAATGATAGTATCACTGGCAACAAAAAAAAACTGAAAGTACATGTCGTGACTGAACACTGCGTAGTTCTGTTCTGTTATAATGATAAATATAATTGATCGGTGGCTACAGTTGCAATGACCAAACTGCGTTGATATTGTTGTCTTGAAATATGTACCTTGGTTGAGTGCTGTTGTATGTGCTGGCTGAGCATGTTTTTGCATGTAAAAAGAGTATTTCAGCGAAAGTATATTCGTGACTCTGATGAGTGACTAATAAAGTTTCGCCTACACTACTATGGGCTAATTTCGAACTAGTGATTTTATGCTCATGTGATAAGAGAAATATATATATATATATGTATACTTTGTAAAATGAATCGGGATTTTTTATTTCATCGAGGTCGAAAGCAAATCGATCGAAGGTTTCAAAAAAAAATTCCGAAAATTTAAAGCTCACGAACACGAACGACCGCATTGCGAAATTTTCTTGCGTGTCTGACGGAAGTATAGGAAAAGTATAAGGGCGCGTAAATTATGTAGACTGATTGATCGATGACTATTTCTGTGATTCAAAGTCGCTCGCAAGTAACCGATTATACGAGTTTTCGATTTTCCAAACTATAACGATAATGTAACTGACAAAGAAAAAAAAAGTTCAGCGAATTCCTGCCAGTAGATGGAATGCTACACACACACACACACCGCGTATCAAATTTTACGCTGACCTCATGAATTTTTCTAAAACTACTACAATTGCAACAGTTCCGACATCCGGTAACTCCCTATACATACAACTTCGTAAGAACGTTCTCTCAAAGGGTTTCTATACTACACACCTTCTACTTCCGTTAATACCGAGTGCGCACACAGTCCTTTCCCATTATACCAAAAAGCACAGAACCCCGCGAAACTTACTTCCCAAAAGCGAGCGTATACCCTCCGAGCGCGGGAAATTCAAAATTCCGATCTGACACAGAAATTGAGATAGCCGCGCGAATTCATCGCGACCTGGCAATTTATACTCTCATCGGCACTGTATAGTTAGCCTACATACACACATCGATATATGTACACGTATACATATATATACACGTAGCAATATAAAGGAATCAAGAAGAAGAAGTAGAAGAAGCGTCGCGATAGGAAGAGAGAGGTAGGTAGATCCCAGCCAGCACATACTCTTCGATGGCGCCGCTGTTGTTGTGATGGTTGTTCTGCGTGCTGTCGACCTCCGTGATCGTGACCTCGGCATTCTGATCATGGCTCTCCCTGCGCTTCGTCGTCTTCTTCACTTTGCGCGTCTTGCGCTCCGTGGTCGTGTACACTACACTGTCTACGTCCGCCATAACTTCAGCGCTTTGTAATAATAATAATCTACGAAAAAAACGCTTTCGCACTAGATATGTGTATCTGCAGTCTCTTCTTCCTGAGTAAGAGAGTGAGAGCTCGTGTCCCTTTCGAGTTTGCGAAGTGACTGAAATCTAGGATCCGACCGGCCAGGGCGTCATCATATCGCGACGCTATTTTCGGCGCCCCCGACGCGCGACTCCAGTGCTCTCACTCTCTCTCTCTCTCTCTATCTCTCTCTTTCTCCCTCTCTTTCCGCTTGTATTTCGCTCTCTTTCTCTATATACCCGCGACTTCTGTCCTCCTCTTCTTCTTCTTCCTCTTCTCCCTCTCTTTTCCAACCAAGCCGCCGTCGCTTTCCACCACCGAAAGATGCAAGCGTGCCGGGTGCAACTTTTCTACGCTTAATACGCGACTCTGCACGGGCTGTGATATGTATATTATTTCGCGTATATATATACTTTTTTTCATGAAATGGCACTTCTTTCTTCTGACTTTCAGACGTGGAAGAAGGCATTTTCTTTGTTTTTTTATTATTCAACATTCAAGGGCCTTTCTGTGCTTGGAGAAAGTTTTCGCGTTAAGAGGGGATTTTTGTAGGATTAGTATAGTCGGTATGCTGTCAAAGTTTCTGCATACTTAACTGGGCTGAATATTTTAACGACGTTTTTAATCTAGTTAGCGAATTTCAAAAGGCATGTTTACTCGTGCGTCATTGAGGAAATAAACTTTTGATGTAATAAACAATATTTAGAATAATATGCGGTTTTTGAAATATTCTGAACACAAAAAGATCGCAGTGCCAATTGTACGTGTAAAAGAGTGTTATCGTTGAAAATTACGCAAACAACGAGTTACAACAACCATAGATATACAAACGTCTCTATAAATATCGACTATAAAAATAAAAGTCTCGTGATATTGTATATTGAAAGTAAATAATGCGAAGAGTATATTGTCGGAAGTGCAATTAGTTACGCGAATTTATGATTAATAGCTCGAAATAGCAGCAATAAAAACTTTCATGTTTCCCCAATGACTCAATTGGAGACAATGCTGTGTTTTGACAAAACCATTTCAACCGTGTGATTTTTTGGCATTACTAACAAAACAAATTTGTACATCTATGCTCCTCGCTCAGCAATAATTGTCGTCACGCTCGTGATGTGGAAAACAAAATGTGTTTATCGCCAGCCGTTATTAATTTCAGAAATTTGTAATAATTTTAACGAAAATTCAAATTAGACAAAACATACAAATGATCCGAGGCTTGTTTTGCGTGAGCTATAACTGAAATCAACATCGCTTTGAAGGTCATTGCTGAGAGGAATTTTGTTCATTCAGTAATCATCATCTCTACAACAATCAAAGTCATTGTTTCGACGTTATAAATATTCATCATTTCCTACATAATTCTCGTTCAATTAAAACAACAATTGTTTTTGGTGCTTAATTGATTAAATAGCCTTTCCAAAAATACGAAATTCAATAAAGCTCTACCCCACATATCGAGCTTGCGCCACGATCCTCGGAAAAAACGCTAATAATGACATTGAGCCGGCAGCTCTGCTTTCGTCCGGCATCATTCTTCCCCCCAATGTCTCCACCTACTGACTCAGTCTCTCGTCGCGCGACGGCCACCGAAGTGTCGGGTGCAACTTTTCTATAACTTTTCCGCGCGCGCACACTGAGCTTTTGATCGTTGTTGGTGCGGACCAGGGCGTTATTTTCGGAAATGGTCCCGCCGGACATACCAACACGCGGCCCATCGACAGAGCTGAGACTGACCAGTCAGCGCAGGAAGTCGCCAGACGAAAGACTTGAGCTTTCGTAATAATTATATGGCGAATTTGTTTCATTACCTCGTGAATTGGCGGTTTTATATTTTGTAATTCTGTATCGAGGATTATGGTAGGTATTTTTTTACTTCTTGTCTTTGAAATTAACTGAATTATTGGTCATCGAGAAGTATTTTTTTATGTATTAAGCTATACTTTATTGTAATGAAATTTATCGTATGATTCTATTAGGTATTTATAGTTTACTGATGAATGAATTAACAGTTAGCAAGTAATTCTAATTTTCACCTTTCTTCCTTTTATACTATCTATCCTTAAATAGAACATGTATCTAATTATGCGATCTGTAATAATAAACAATTTTTTTTCAGCGGACGTTTTACTTTTGAGTGATATAAGAATAGTAACAAGCTCATAGTCACTTCCGAGTAGTGTCGCGTGCAACGTTCATCAATTCACAGCATTTCCATATGAGTATAGTCTGATACTCATTTTACAATCACGTATGCACAAAGTTGCATAAGACAAATTAAGTAAATCAATCGCATCTAAATCAGAATATCATTTACATCATCGAAAAACGCATTCTATCAATTTAACGACTATCAGTTGAAAAATCGCACATATATGTCCCTCATAAATTTCAAAGCTTCACCGATCATTAATCCCCGCCAAACGAAAGTTCCTTAAAACATCGGTACCATCGCTTTTCTTCAAACTGGCAGAGAGAATGGACTACTACATAATCGCTCCACATTTCATCGCGAATACGTGACTTTGGTTCCGAGAGCGCATCAAGTTACAAAAGCTCGAACTCGGAAAAAGTCCGATAGAACGAACAAAAAAAAACAGCCATAAGTAATCGCAGGCGATTTTTTTCCTCCGAGCCAATAGCAACAAACGGCTAGAGCGATTTGACAGTGTGCCAAGCAGGTGGTTCCTCAGCACGAGGAGATCCATCCCGCCGAAGAAAAATAGAATCGGAGAGACCGAGTAGCGAAAATAGAGGGAGACAGACGGAGAGAAAGAGAAAGAGTGAGTATAGGTAATTGGGTCGGAATGTTCCACGCATCACCAATAATCCCCCCAACGGCGCGCAGAGGAAAAAAAGTTTGTGAGAGGGGACGTTTTAAGACAATGTCGTTAAAATCGGTATATATGTGTTTCAAAAGGACCGATTGCGTGCGCTGTTAAGCTATTTTGGTGCGATTTCTTTTCATCGATTTGAAGCTTGTGCTTTCAGGGTTTACGACTACTGCTGTGACATCGAGGATTTTCGAGAGTTTGTGTCTTTATCGCTTTTTTATGGCGTCTTGAGCAAAACTTAAGTTTGCTGGGAATTTGCAACATATGTTATTATTTTTAGATCGAATCGAGCTATCGATGAATGACGGGTTATAGAATCGGAATGAAGATGTAATCTCGGTGAAGGACGAATTGAAGACAGAAAATTTGATGGAAAATTGACAAATTCAAAATCGTTTTAACGATTCATTGAATAACGTTTGGCCTTGGCTTTAGAAGCAGGCTGCTAAGTGCCAAGGATACAATAGCTCTTCGAACTGTCATTTAAACTGTCAAGTATTTTGTTTAACAAAAATTCAGTTTAGATTTACAGGCGATTTTATTTTTAGATGCAGTTAACGCCTCGCAATTTAGTAAAAAATAACGCAATCCCAAGTAATTTATAATATTTAGATGTCAAAACATTTCGATTTACATTCAGAACATTGAATGATATTGATTTTCAACGACGTCGAAAATCTCTAGATACTCATTGTTTTCATATTAATTAATGCCACTAATAAAAACTAGTAGAGGTTATCATGAATCAATAATGTAATATTTACATTGTCTCATTCACAATTAGAACAAAAAACATAGCTACCGCAGTCAATCATTTAACTTTCTTCCCGCTACCACAACATACCCGGCATTACGCAACCCGTCAGCTCTAAATTTAAAAAAAAGCTCCGCAAGCTCTCGAAAATCCCCTCTTGAAAAAAAGAACTATCGACCCGATTTTTGCGCACGCATCTCTCCTGACAAAAAAAAAGCGCGCGCGATGTATACCGGCGCCAAAAAACGTCCGTCTAACTGTCTTTCTCTCTCACAGCCTACGCAATATATAATATCAGGCATAGCTCGTGCTCTTGCTTCTCCGCGCGAGATTGATATTTTGGGAGACCCCACGCGCGATGCACACGGCACCAACGCCGCGAATATATAAAACACACGCGCGCACGCGAGCCTACGCGAACTTCTGTGAAGGGGAAGAGAAGCTTGTGTTTTGCAAAGACGGAATGTGTATTGCTTCGTAATATTTTTTTCAAAGGATTTTATGAACGTCTTCCAGCTTTGTTTGAACTCGGAGAATATGTTTTATTATATGGAACGTTTGTAGAATATTAAAAACGAATTTTTCTCTGATTATGTCTAAGAGATGCTTGAGAGCTGAGTGTCTGGAATTAGGTCTATTAAATCAGCCGCAGACTTAAATTCGCTTGAAGTAGGTTGACGTTTTCGTGTCGGATGCTGTCGCTCTATTTATCAAATTTAGTCGTAAGCAAATAAGCCAGCAGCACAATGACTGCATTTCTTCTAAACGCTTATATATTATACCGAATCGAATCAGTCATTCATGACACTGTGGTGTAGGCAAACTCGATCCAAAGTCTAATGAACTTGGAATAATTGTCAACCGGAGGGAGAATCTAATTCGAAGTACAAATGGATAGTCGAGAGCCTTGTGTGTATGTGCCTGCCGTTTCATCACTTTCACGCGCGGTTCGAAAACCGCGAAGAGATTAACACTCCCCACCGCTGTTTCTGCTGTGAGGAAATGGGTCGCTGGCTAAAGTTCTCCTCGAGCGCGAAAGAGAGGCCCATTATGGTTTGTCTGACATTAAAGACAAATGGCTCTCGGATTACTGCAGCGGAATAATAAAAAGGGATTTTGTGTATACATCTTCATGTGCAGGGTTATAAGGACTGGTTGAGAAGCTTGGCACGTGAATGGCGATCGAATGGAAAGTGAAATGTTTCGTATTGTCCATGACTTTGAATTGCTTACTTTTACATGTTCGATGATAAATAAAATTTTACAACAAGAATTAAGAACTGCAATGACAGAAATATATTGATCCGAGTTTAATGAATATACACAGGAAAGAATAAATTATTTACTGTATAAAAATTACTTCAATTTATTGTTCTGAAAATTGGTATGTATAAACTTTTTTTTTATTTTTACCAGTATGTGTAGAAACTATAAACGAGTATTACACAAAAACATCGTCGATTCGACGATGCGTGTACAACGTGCAGACTTGCGAACGCAGCGTCAAATATATATGTATGTATATAGATATATAAAAATGGAATGATACATCGATTTAACTACAAAATGCAATTGAAATAAATCAGAAAGACGGTAAATCACCTTTGACGTCAGCGTACAAGGCTCATACAATAAATCACATCGATCTATATCTATGGAAATTAATTCGTTCCCGTCATACGCAGAACTTTAGTATATTATAGTCTCTACAATATTAAATTACTACATAGCCAGGAAGTAGTAGTGTAAGGGGAGGAAATTTGAACACGTGTCTTCGTGCGGAAGGGTAGTGTCTTCGAATTACCCAAAAAGCCTGATTGTCGCCTGAGTCCGGGATCCTGAATTGAATGGGCTGTTCGCAGAAGCTGAGACCTTCCTCCTCCGCGTCCTGATACTCGTCAAACGATTCGCTCTCTACCGACGACTTGATCCTCTCGCCCCAGTTCTTAGCAGCTGATCCTCGATTTCCTCCGTTGATTACGTTCTTCAGCTTCTCGTAGTCGTCGCCGGAAGCTTCCTCGAAGCTGGATATCTTCAGCAACTGTGGTTTGCCGTCGACTGATTCGCCGGTCTCGGTGATTCTCCTGACCCTCGGCTCGCTGCCGCATCGGCAGTTGGGACAGGCCAACAGCTTGGATCCTCCTACTTCCAAATTATGAAAACTGCTATTTTCGGGAAATTGCAACTTGTCCTCGAAGCTCGTCTGAATCAGCACCGAGATGCTACGTTTGCTCGAGGCTCGGGATAAATTGCCGAGGCTGTCGGCTTCGCTGCCCATGGGTGACGTGTTGGTCCACTCGTCGCGATGCAGATTTCTCGCCACCTGTATCTGGATGTCAGATTTGCATCTCTCTGGCTCGCGGTGGCGCTTTGACCTTCTGGTACCACTCGTCGTTGACAGGTTCTCCGCTGATCTTCCCAATTCGCTGGCCTTCGATGACTTGGATCTGACAGACCTTCGGTTGGTCAGACTCAATGTGGTCTTGCTGGCTTTGTGATGCTTTTTCTGATGTTGTTCCAGGTCCTCTTCTTCGCCGTCGTCATAGTCGTCGTAAGAGCCTCCATGGAATTCTGGAGTTCTGGAACGTCGTACGACCTTCTTTGGAGGTGCCTTCACGTTGGTACTGGAAGTATTTTCTGTATCATCCAGAGAAGAGACATCGGATGAAGAACCACATCTGGTCTTATTAACCACTGCCAGATTCTCAACGGACTTCCTGGTTGTGGGATTTTCGTTGCCAGAGTCCACCAACGATGAGGCATTGGAGCTGGACTTCTGTCCAGCAATTTCGTCATCAACACCAAACGGAATGGGCGTTGGGATCCTGACGTAACCATCGACGACAGGTGGTGGACCAAGACAGAGGATGTCCGGTTCAGATCTGGTCTCTCTAAGAATAGCCTCGATCTCGCTGCAAGTCTGTTTGTTGTTCTCGTCATCCTCTTCCGGACTAGGCTTCTCGAGGATGACGAAGTCGTGATCGGATATCCTGGACCGATGAAAATAGCTAACGCAGCAGTTGGCAGGCTGATCGGTCAGCTTCATTACGCAGACGATCACGTGACGCAGACATGCCAGAAGCTCCAACGCACCCACGCAGCCGACGAGTACCGACAGTTGCAAGCCCATTGTTAGGTCGAGTTACTTACTTCGTGGAAAGGAATTTGGATTTCATAGCGAACACTGGATACCTCTTCACTTCTTTATCGCAACAATGCTGTAATAACTTCGATATATCCCAGACTCTTCCTTGTTCCTTTTATAGTTCGCTTTAATTACGCACCTCCTGCTCGTAGTAAACAGATCAAGCCCGACTCAATTTATTCTGCTCGCAGGCAATTAATCGAGCCATGGAATATTAAGATTCGAGTAAATCGCAATTTGTCACAGCTTAATAAACTCGTCATCGGCGGCCAAATGATGATTCATCATCTCACCAACTTTCAGATCCACCGAACACACCATATCACCATCTGTCTTTCTCTTGTATCCACCACTCGAGAATCAATCCTCTCCAGTCTCTGTGCACCACAGAGAGTTTACGTCATCCACCGCTCCATATATAATTTTCGACCGTTAATTATCTATCCCAAGGCCAGAGAGTATGCGTGTAAAGAGAGAGAGAGAGAGATACAAGCTCTCTGGCGATTCTCTCCTTACGTAATCTCGGGCACGCGCAGTAGCATCACCCACTCGCGAATTTCAAACTCGCTCCGGCGCGGCGCGAGTCTCACACGTGTGCGTAGCTACACAACTCTTGATTGAGTTATCCGCATCCGGATGGGACGATAGCACGACTGCCTTTATTTTGTTCTAGTAGAGTCGGCTGAACGAGTTTATGCACACTGATGCTGGGCTTGGCCAAATGCGTGCGTAATGAGCGACGGCGGCGGCGGCGGCTTCTGCAGACGCGCTTTTGACGGCCGGCACAGAGGGGCTAAAAGTAGCTCGATAGAGCCACCCTGGATCAAGAGCCAGAGAATAGTCTATCTCTGTGTCTGTGGCTTAATGCACGAGCGATCGATGAGCTCGAGGAGGATAATTAACGCGACTTGCACTTGGCAGTTGTCGCCGATGGACGACCACCAATGACCCGATCGTCGTTCCTATATACTGCTATGTAGAGAGTAAGACAACGACGTAATGGTCGAGGTAAAAGCGCTGCTACTGCTGCTGCTGGTGCCTTGACAATGCGACAGGCAATTTTCAGAGCTGTAAATCAAAGCTTTTTACAGACGCGTGTGTGCAGGCTTGGGTTATAGGTAGTAGCACCGAGGCTGCACCGGGGAATTTCGAAAGTTATACATCGACCCAACCGAGAATAATTAGCTGAGCACGCTTTTTCCGAGAAATATTTTCAGGACTTTTGGACGGACATAGAGTTTTTGAGAGAAATTTATTAGACGAGAAGTCGTTTGATTTGTTAGGGATCAGATAAATCCGGTGATGTATAGGACGTTGTGACTTTGTCGAGAAGATACTTTGAACGGTATACATCAATGATCAAATCTTCGGCTTATACTTTAATCTAGCTTTTCAGTATAGTCTAGAGGATGCAATGATAATTAATATTCGATATGTATATGATATGCCAGTTATCCGCAGCGTCAATCCTGCCCTTCATGTTAACGACTCTTGCAGTTTTAAAGTATATGACCCAGAGTCAAAACAAACAGACTGAAATCGCTTCAATTTGTCAAGTTAAAAATATCGCTGCATCATTAAACCAGTCGAAGGTGACAATAACACAGTAATCAACCTATACCTATATATATACTATATACATATCAAACAAAAACGAGACATTCTTCCCTCGGTATCGAATTCCCTAGAATTAAACATCAGGCGCCGCATGATTTTATTTTTAAACGAACAAGCAACAAAATAACCGTCGCAAATAGAAATCAAGAATATTTTCGTTATAGTCCGAGTGACGGGACAGCGTCATCGAGATTCTCGATACAAAATTTGCGCGCGGTACATCGCTTTGGCCGGGCTCCAATTCGAGTTATTGAAACGATCTCCGCAACGTCGGCGCGCGTATCGAACTTTCGATGAATTATATTTAAAGCTCGCTCGGTGCGGTGGCATTTCGGAATTCCGAAAACGATCCGCCGAGAGCGAAAACGAGATGTTTGAATGTATAGTATGTGTATCTAGGGATTGCAAACTTTTTTAAGCGTATCTCTCATAAGTTTTGAATCACCGGCTAAGTTTGAAAGTTGCCTCGCTGTGTTTTATGAGACTCGTGCATGAAGAGTTTCATTCAATTTATTTGTTATTAAAATCGTAGCATTGAAAAAGTACGATATGTAATCGAAGTTAATAACCATTAATTTGAAGACATTGAAGTAAGTGGAAAGGAGAGTTAATAAATTGTATAAGGACTGGAATAAGGTTGCCTCGAAAAGTTATCATGATGTTAAGCTTCATATTAGTGGCGGTGCGATGTTCAATTACAGGCTTTTAAATTCGTTCATTAAATCTTTCACTTTCTCCGAGTGAATGCATCATTCGAAAAGGTGTTTCACTCGAAAAGAAACGTGTAAATCAGTCTCGATTAACCTTGTATAATACGAATCAGACGGTTATAAAACCACTCATTCAATTTCACCTCAAATTTATTATATTAAAATACAATCTTGTACAAATAAACATGTAATTTAATAAATTGAAAATCTGACTCAACTTCAGTCATCATACCCATCCCAATGAATACAAACCCCCGCCCATCTACCAACACCGCCAGTCACGTGTATCTTCATTCGCGTGGGACTAATAGTCCATATCTTTCCTCCAATCTCTCAAAGGGTTACTACACGTATACGACTCCTCCATAGAATTATACGAGTGATGCTTCTGAAGGAAAGCGGAACAATGCCAACGGCAGTTATTTCGGTCGGTGATCGAACGCCCAAGCGCGGCCACGGTCGGTACGAGAACACGACCAGTAGTCGAGTGTCTACCGGATCTCAAAACCCCTTTTTAGCTGACCGATTTAGATTGCCCCCGCGCGTATAAGAGAGAAAGAGAGAGAGAGAGTAGGAGTAGCCGTCAACGTCCGCATGCCCTAGACTCTATGGGACACGGCGAGAGAAAACTGGTGTCTGACCTTCCGATGTAGGATGTTGTAAAGGGTGTGATTTTTTTTTAATCAAAGCACGATTTAGATTAGCTCAAAGAGCTAGTGAAGTCATAATGGGTTTCTAGGCTAGCTTCAAAATTTTATACCCAAAGTAATGTTTTAAATTGTATACCCGAGGGTCTATTTTACATACGCACATTTGTATCGCGTGACTCACCTGAAGCGTCATCTCTAATTAGTAAATGAATCTTTCCTATATATATATTGTGTAACCGAAACATCATATAACAAATAGCCCACTGCCAACCATTATATCAATCTGCTCACAGCGTTAAGTTCTGGCCCACATAATAAACAAATTGCAAAATTCGATGAATCCCTACTGCGCTGGTGTGCTTTTAGGCGCGCAGCGCGCATAAAGAACACAATTATAAACGTCACCAGCGAACCGATGCCGTAACTTACATCCTTTAGCGTAACTCTCCATAAGCCCCCTCTCTCGTCAAGGTTTGATTTACGGATTTATTTATAAAAATCTCAAGTTTCCCTCAACTCGTCGAGCCAAAGTTCTCGCGGCTGTTTTTACAGTACACACACACACACACATGCTTCTCCTCCTCATCATCATCCGCACATCGGATCGGAATGCACTTGCCATCGCGGCATTAAAAGTTAAAATTATCTTTTAATACGCGAATCCGACGGTTCTTCTAAAAATACGATTTACGATGCGACACGTTCATTCTTGCGCGTCTCGTAATAATATCGAGGAGAAATACAAATTTCTGATGATGCTTCTGAAAAACTACGACATGATCTTGGCGATATACGCCGGACTAGTTACGTGAATGAAGGGATGTGCGAATGGCTATTTTTGACTCGATGGATTCTCGGGATTATCGAAGAGGTACATCTGGGCTTTTCAGAGTTGACGAATTTTCAGTTGGACTTTTTGCTCGAATGATTTATATTTATCATATGCTGACTTGTTTACGGTCAATTACGTGTATAAATACGATGTCGCCGAGTGCATTTTCGTAGTTTTGCCGAGTCCGGCTGCAATAAATCGTTTGGAAAACTACGACAGCTAGTGGTTATTTCATTTATTATTCCTCAATTACAACCATCCGAAATATCTCTATTGGAATTAAATTATAGATTAAAAAAAAATACAATACGCTAATTTTGAAACTAGAATAGAGCATCAAAACGAAATCAGCCACAAGGATCGCTTAATTATTTCCGCGTCTAGCCGACTAAAAACAGTCTGATCCACATCTGAAAATATCTATCGGAGAAAAATAAATCAGCCGCAAAGAATAGTCGAACCCTTTCGCCGTTCACTGAAATAAATTGTTTTCCTGGCAACAGGTGATGGTCAAGAGCAAAGACCCAGGTAGAATGCAAGGCGCGCGAAGCTTGCAACCCTTTGATCACGCGCGCGCTTCCGAGCTTGTGTTTTTGAGAAGCGCACTATATACATCAGCTGCTTTTACGAAAATAACCTTAATTATTCTGATAATTATTTTTTTTTTAATTTTCCTGTGCAGTTTTTAAATTTATATAATGATATTCTAATATAGAAAGTTCTAATCTAGAAAGTTGGACGAAGGAAAAATTTCGATGAAATTATATTACTTATACAAGCAAAGGTCGTTAAGTGTTTGCCTCAGTGACCCTATTACATTACGTCGTCAACTTCGTTAAAAGTTCCACTTTTAGGTTTATCGATATTTTTCTCGACGGGACTAGCCGCCGAGCGCGTCGTCAACAATCCAATTACTTATAATATTTTCGCAAAACTTCCTATAAATATACAAAATACACGACACCGCAAAAATAGTCGACCCCAGCGAGCAAACACACAAACAATTTTGTTTTTTTCTTATCCAATAGACAAATATTATCATCTCATTTTCAAAATCAACGGCCACTCAAATTTTCAAGCTACTCGACTAAACCGGACCACTCCCGGCGATTATATGTCCGAGAAGCATATAGCCAAAGCTTTCGCGACCCAAATCGCTCCATTCATCTTGGCCGGGACGACGTTAGTCCGTTATACTACTCTCTTGAGAGGTGCTCGATCCCGGTTATGCACTTGCGAAACTGGCGCGCGCGGGTGTGCAGAGAGAGAGAGAGAGCTCGTTCATTGACTCGCGCGTCAATCGGGTCGAAAGCTCGGCTGGGAGAGACTTCGACTGCGAGTTATCTCGGACACGCTCGGACGTTGTAGCTGTATATTATTGGATTATATTCCAAGTCGCAGCTTTGGCGGAAATCGATGGCTCGTGCGAACTTTACACACACTGCGTTGTTGTTTTCGTTGGAAGAGAGTTTGATGGAATTATTATGGGTATATAGTGTACTTTTGAGCGAGATTAGAAGAATTTTACTCCGTGTGTTATTGTCGAATTAAAATTCTCTGTGAGCGACAGTATTTCACGTATATGCATGCAGACTATAGTCGGGGTTGAAAAAAAAAAAATTCCCGGAGAGGGATACACGAGCTTTCGGTATTAAAGCTCGTCCATCTGATTCACCTGTCGCCATTTGTTTCACGCTCTCGTGGAGTCTCTTTCAAAACACACACACACACATATATAACGGCAACGAAACGCGATACGGAGCGTCGAGATTAAAAATTCATCGCGATCTTCGAGCTTTCTTTCTTCATCGAGATGAGAACAAAAAAAAAAGAAACGATTATTGCGACATGCTTCTCGTATGCTTTTGTGTTTTGAAATCGTGGAGAAGCGTGAGAGATTGATTGTTGAATATTAAATCGTGTTGTTTACGAAAGTGAAAATGCAGATCGACTGACGTATCGCTGGGTATTTTTGAGAATATCATAAAAATAGTAGTGCTTCTGCAGGAAAAAACAGAATTTTTTGGAGTTTCACTGAGAGTATTTCTAGCGATGTACTGAAATTCGAAAATAACACATAGTAAAAAAATATAGTTAAGTATACGATTATCATTTGCAAATGTAAGTAACAATCAATTCTCAAAGGTTCCTCGAAAATTTCTTAAAGGCGTGTCTAGCAGAAGAGAAAGAGATGAGCCACGTCCTCGCCGATCCGCGAAGTCGTTCCCGAAATAGACAATGTCGCGGGGCTCGCGCTTATATGTATATGCAAGAAAGAGAGAGTAAGAGCCATACAGTATAGAACACCGTGACCGTAAGATTACGTCAGCAACTTGCAGGCTTTTGTATAAAGGCCGGCGGTGTTGGACTCGAAGCTTAGAGGCGCCGTTGTGTGCTTCGAAGCTTTTTGCTTTCACGAGATAATACTCTTTTTTCTTTTGTGTCGAAGGAAATGAGGATTTTATAGATAGAATTTTGATTATATTATTTGGGTATAAGGAACTTTTAGAATTGGGGCAGTGTTCTTTTTTATCGTGTGTACTGAACAAATATTAATATTATACCATTGACTCGAGATGAAAAGGATTTTCCTCGTCTACTTGAGAAGCCGATTTGAGCTTATAAATAGCTTCGTTATGAGATTCAATCAGCTCATCCGTTTTTTTTCGAATAATGATTCACCGCATGATATGGAGAATATTTGAAATGGAAAATTAACATCGAACTATACCATTCACTGCATATAATACTTCAATTGTAATTTTACTTTTTAAAAGATTCGCAAAATTTACACACAGCACTGAAAATACTCGCGATAAAAATAACAATCAACAAATCGGCCACATGCATAACAATTCCATCAAACGACACAACATTCAAAAACTTTTCCAATTTTATTCCTCGCAACATTGGCAAACAAGTCTAATTCTTCAAAGGCAATTGAAATCAACTGTATACAGCGAATTTCAGCAGAACTGCAGGCCCTAAATCGTTAAAGCAACAAGCGGACGGCGACCGTAAAACAGTCGATAAAACAGGAGATCCCAGCATCATCGACGATTTCACAAACTTTCTCGACGATACACATACAACACCTATGTATAAGCACCGGATGACTTACCAGCTGCTATTACACGCCCGACACAACCCGATATCCTCTGAATTCCAGCAGTATCACTCCCCTCTAGTACGAAATGGCGGGAAATTTGAATTTAAAAAAAAGAACAGATTTATACTCGCGATTATATTTATAATACGACTCGAAGAGGTTCGGGTATAGTATATACTCTCGCTCGAGTTTCCTTTCCACTCGATTACTGACTAATAAAAGACCGGATCGACGGGCCAGACGCTGGAGTCTCTCTTTCTCGGTGCAGGCCTGCAAATTTCCACAAGTGGTGGTGGGAGATGCGATTCGATTCCTCAAGTCGAAATAGACGGGAAAGAGAGAGAGAAAGGGTGAATGCATAAATCCGACAATTTAAGAATACATGGAGCTTGCGAACTGCGAGGTTTTATTAAGGAAGCGATGGGGGATCAATAAATGAGCGAGCCGTGCCTGCGGATTCTAAATCGAGAGATGCTGCTGCTGCTTGTTGAGATAATGCGTGCCGAGCTATATGAGAACGAGTTTGGTGTCTCTGGTGTTGTCGGGAAATTACGATTGGATTATATCGAGTTGTTTTATGATGTTGTTGGATAAAATGGTGTGAAATATTTATCAGGAAGTAAAATAAAGTCGGAGCGTTGGCCGAACGTGTTCGACTGTTAAAACTTGTGATGTCGTATACCTGTATGCCATCCATTTGTTGAGAGAATTAATACAAACGTGTAAATAAGTGTTTTCAAGTCTCTCATCGCTAAAAAGCGCATAATGAGTCAATCGTCGCTCGATGACTATCATGTCGCAATAGAACAAGCTCTCCGTCATCACCCTGTAGTAGTAGAAATCTCGGAAATTCTAACAATATCCCCCCTTGACAACGCAGAGCATTATCGACTTTTGGCCGCCAGAACGACAAGGCTCTGGCAATTAAGACGCATCATAATCAGCCAAAAGTCTTCTCTGTGTCTAGCCTATCCGCAACGACAATTTGGCGAGATATCGCACATCAGCGTTAAATTCGAGGCTCTTCCACAGGTGGTCAATTTGTCGCTTACATTATTATATTCCCCTCCGTCGATATGACGAAAGAATAAACACACACACACACACGCACTTTCCCTTGCGAACCGATAGCGCTATAATACAGCAGCAGCATCTCTATACGCGCTTCTCTATTTTCGTCGGTCTAAATAAAGTCGAATGCGGCCCAGTTCGCCGAGAGCAGAGCGCGAGAAACTGCCGCACCGCTGCTGCAAGTGACTGCGTTTATATTGCGCGCTATTATATGCCCCAAATATCTCTGGCGCGTGTACACGCGCTTTTTTTTCTGCGGCCGATGCGATTGCGCAAACCGTATACCATTGTTCTGTTATACTGGGTTTTTGAGCTGAAAAATGCGACGCGAGAGAGAATTTTTTTTCTTTTTGGATGTGCATGCATTAGAATCTGTTTTGGAATTTCGTCAGAATCGTACGTCTTTTTAATTTTAACCAGCACACACGTGGGCTTATAATAAATATCAAGCATTTCAGACCTTCGGTGAGTCTAAATACGTGGAGTTATTCTAGCAAAATTTTTGCATTCCGAATAAATATTATGCTCACGGCAAAATGTGCATATTCCGAGACGTCTAAACGTTCCGTCGTCGTTGGCAGGCTTCTATATCCAAACCGTTTCTCTTTCTCTCTGTCTCTCTCTCTCTCGGTAATATCCCTAGTACAAAGTCTCGTTTATTTTCAAATTTACACGTTCGGTCTTAAATTGCATAGCTCCTGTAAGTGATCTTTTCATAAATCTTGCCGAGTCCAAAATTAGTTTTTAAAGGGTACGTTATAATGTGTGCTTAAGAATGTTGTTTTAAATTCCAGAGTGTATGTGTGTGTTTCGTCGGTTTTTATGATTTCAGGCTAGATGTTGTTATAGTCGGTTTTATAGTTTAATAAAAATTGAGAAACAGAAAAAAACACTCGGAGATATTGAGAAAGTAATCTTGGAATAGTAACTTTTGACATTCTCTCGTGTTTCTCGAACATTTACGATAGAATAAATCGAAAGAAGAATAAATGTCGTGCGTGACATCAGTATTTTCTCGATTCTTATTATTAAATGTAACTATCAAAAAAAAAAAGCAAAATAGCACTAAAAATGTTATTAAAAGTTATTATTAAACGCTGTGTCCAAAACATGAACTAGTATAATATTCAAAAAGTGTGAACAGCGACAGGTATCAGAGTTTTAAGTGATCTTTGCTTGCTTCTGTCGATAAAGAAGTTTGCATCTCCAAGATCTCATGTGCACCAACAATAATATCATTCACAAGCATACTGCTCGTCGGTAAGTCAGACATCGTCGGTATGTTCCTACCGCCCATATTTCCAAAATTACCGTTTATTAAAAAATATATATAAGAATTATGGTACCAACTTACTCAAATCAAAATTAAAAAAAAAAAATACTAACAATTATATTGCAAAAAAAACCTACCTCATCGCAGGCAGCACATCTCGGCTTGAGTTGCTCGGCGTAATGCCTCTCGCAGTAGAGCGCATCGTCATGCACGCAGTAGGCAAGATCGACCAGCAATTCCTCGCACTGCGAGCACCTGAAGCACGTCGGATGGTACAAAAGTCCCAATTTGCTCGCGGAAACCGCGAGACTAGCGTACTTTAGCGGCTCGTTGCACGCGCCGCACTCCTATGAATTCAGAGAAAATATAATTCAATTAGAATGTTGTAACATGCCGTCTATAATTGTGTTAGTTTTCACTGAAATCTCGAGGAAAGGAAAATTGTATAGCGTTTAATTTATGCGTGAGTAATGGCATCGTTTGAGTATAATATTTTTCGACGTTAAATCAGCAGTTTCATCTCTTGTATATTAAGAGGCTGTAAAGAACTGAGTGCTCGATTAGTTTCGCGAAAGATAAATCGATGTTGATATATGCCGGGTAAATCAATAACGCAGTAGAGTTAGTGCGATAAAACTGTTTTCATAAATAAACCAATTTTGCTAAAAGACCGAGCTGAGCACTGACGAATCGAGTTCAGGAATCGCATTAAAACGTTCATCGTAGCGTGTAATCTGGAAAAGCTGAGGGCAATATTTGTTTTCGCAGTATGTTAATCTTGTCCCGCGAAGACATGCCGCTGTATATACTTATACAGAATTAGATCCACGAGATTTAGAAGCTCGACGTACGCGTACAAAGCATATTCAGCGCATTTAACAAAGTCGTTTGGAATTTCCTGTCAAAACATATGCGCTCGGAGAGCGGATTAATTTTGTTTTATAAAAATGTCATACTCTCGACAGTGTTTTAAATACATTTCTTTCCAACGGAATGACTAATAAGTCTCTGCGTCATCATTGTATTTTTGATATATGAAGTAATAGCTTTGTTCCTTCGATGATGAATAAAAAGCGTTTATATTTTCCTTTTCTCGCAGAATTTCGAGTCAACGTCGAAACGTACCACTCCCTTATCGAAGACCTCCTGAACGCTGCCGATGTCCAGGGCGATCTCGTTTCGCGCCGCCATGAAATCGTCGGCGCTGACGGAATGTTGAGGGTCCAGATGCCGACAATAGGCTCTGGCGAGATCCTGTTTCGGCAACTGCGTCGCAAGTTGCCGATCTCTGTGGCGTTCGCCAGCTGTGCCGAGACGAGGCACCGATAGCTCCGGCAACATCGAGAAGTACTCTTCCACCTGTGGAAGAATTGGATGATTTTTATGAGACTGTGCTTTAGCATTAAAAATTTATTAAGTAGTTAGAGATAGAGTCAGATTATTTTGCTAGAATCACACAACGAGAGATGATTCTCTGTGATGGGAATATTTTAGTGTATAACTAGTTGACAGATGCGGACTACTTAGGTGAGTGAACGGAGGTTAAAGCAACAAGTAGTCGACGTTCAAATACAAAAGTCAATAAACACAGAGTTACAGCAAAGCTTTCCATTAAGTAATAATAATTTCACGAAAAATAGTCTCTGTCATCTCATCTCATTTATACAGCAAAGATTAAAAATGAATTTAGGTATATTATATTCCGCAGCCAGCGAATGTCGCGTTCAAGCTCAATGAAAGTAGTGGAGGCGGAGGAAAAACGCAATAAGTGACGAGGTAACGCACTAGTTATGACAAGTTCCCCGAAAATATTGACGGTAACGGGCGCGCGGCCAAACGTGCATGTGAGCTTGCGCTGTTTGAAGCTTTCTTGCAAGCTCGCAGTGTCGAGAGATGAGTCGCTACTGCACACGAGGACCGTGAAAGTCGACTGACATTTGGAGCACGTGTTACACTTGAAACCGCGGATATAAAAGATTATTTTGGTCTTTGCTTTTTACTTTATAGCTATACAAGATGTAAATGGTGTATTATGGAAAAATCTATCGTCTTGTAGAATTCGGAAGCGAGCTTTTTATTGATTGAAAAGGTTTATTTGTTAGAATATTTGATACAATACGTATATTTGTCAGAATATTTGATTTACAAGCTGTGCAGTACAAACGAAAATGACTAATGGCCGAGATCCAGTGAATAATGCTTTTGCAGAAATAGTATGTTGCGAGTTTAAGTACCGCGAAATTTATCACCGAAGTAATAAGTCGAAGCTTGAGAGCATCTCGAATGGAAACCCAAGAATCAAAAACGAGAAAAATATATAAAATGCATCAAATATATACAGAAAAAGGCGAATATATAATTAGAGTTTAGCAGAAAATCTACTTATAGGTATATCACACATCTTCTTCAGAAATAGAATTCCTAGACTTCACAAATTGCCGCATCATCGCTCCACAAATTTGTCTATTACACAGCGAGCGAAAAGAAGCAATTAAAGGTACAAAACGCATATAGAGACAAATTCGAGGGATAATACACACGTGGACAATTTCCCGGCAAATCTCTCAAGAACAGCGGCGCCAAGTTATGCCGAATTTCGAATTCGTATTTATATAATGCCACATGCACCGGATACGTATATAGGATCTCTACACCAAAATGGATACCCGCGGCTAATTGCGCGACCAAAATACGCTTCACTTATTTCGCGGATTAACTTGGACTTCGACGACTATAGCTTTTAAAACTAATGGCTTTCGCAATTCCTTCGGTCAAACGCTCGCGTCATCGTGGCGCGCAAAATGCATTTATATACGATTTTTCAAATAAGCTGTGCTAGTAGGTAATAAATTAATTTTATAATTAGATTCTAATTTATCGCTTTTGGAATGAACGTGTCTGACGTTTCTCGCAGCGCACTTTCTTTAAATAAAACGCTGAATCGATCGCTTACCAACAATTTACTATTTCGTGTGTAATTTACACGTGTTATATAAAAGAAGCAATTATACAGTGTTCTTCTCATATCCTTCCAAAAAACCCAATCGCGTACTTTCCCCCCACAAAAAATAGGAGAAACCCACAAAAGAATGCAGACAACGGTAATACTCACTTTGTGAAGGGGCAGACCAGGCGGTGCCCAGGCGAGTCCGGCATCCCTGGGATCGAAGCCACCGACAGGGTCCCTGGATTCGTCGCCCTTGAGGCCAAGCCTCGCTCTTACCGACACCCACTCGTCGTGGCAGACATCGTGAGCCTCCCTTGGGCATTTGCAGCTCGTGCAGTTTTTCCTGGAATTACGAAATTTCGAGGCTTAATTAATCGCTCTTGTATTATTGGATGACGGAAGTGAGTTTTTTCTTTCTAGGGGAGGCTTGATTAGGGAGAGTATAAATTACGAGGATCAAGGATGTAATTAGAGCTTGTGTTATTTCTTATTGCAGGATGATTGAGAAAGTTCGAGTTATTACGAACTGTGTGTAATTTCAGTTTCTGACAAATATCTTCTTGATTTAAATCCTCCCTCGAGTGATAAAGACTACACGAAATAGCTATACGCATGGTAGAATTATAACCTTGCGCTATAAAATTTTCAGAAGATATAACGCGAGAGTCTAAAAAAGGGCACGAGTGAGATTATTATTACTTAGAAAACCAGCAGGTATACACATAAGGAACATTTAATCGAGCCGAAGTGATTTAACGCGGAGGGACAAATTAAGCCTACACGTGTACGAAAGCATAAATATTTGCTCCCTCTCTGCTCCTTTCATTAAGTCCCAAGCGCTGTCGCTGTGTTCCTCGTAAGATTTTATTATCCTCTCTCACCGCCAGACTTTACCTTCGAAGCTTTTCGCGAGAGCGTCGGCGGGCTTTTTTCACAGGTTACTAATATATGGCGCTCTATTATCTCTCCGGGGCATATTTGAATAATTGTACATGTATATAATCTAGGCTCTCGCTTTGAGAGGCGCGTTAAATTTTTTACGGTGCCTCGTAAATTTCGAGTTTATTGATATGTCCTGAACGGTGTTTTGATTATTAAAAAGGAAGTGTCGAATCGACGCTTGCACACATTTGATTGTCCTCTGTGCGTAAAGTGATTTTCTAATTTGGAAGATTTCGTCGTAAATTACGTCGTTTTATGCTTCTACTTTATACATTCAAGAAAAATTTCTCGCAGTTTAGATTATAACGCAGGACGTCGTTGCACGAGTACATAAAATAATTTGACACACACACACATTCCTAAATTCAAACAAATTAAATTTCCGATACGGTCGCCCTTAAAAACCGAGCAAACATTCACCTTGACGTGATTCTCGTACTACCCCCATCATCACACGATCGGCACAAAAGAATAACGCGTAGTCAGCAGTTCTCGTTGTATATATGTATACATATAGGATCGAAGGGCCGCAAGCATAGGTCGAACACCTATATATACAGAGCGGCACAAATCGTATAATCAGGGAGATGCATTTGCGGCCGACATTTATTGTGGCAACACAACCGCGCCCTTCCGCTCCTCCCCTCAAGGCTGCGTGACGTCGTTATTCTTTTTCCTTTTTCTTGCCTCTATATATGTACTTCGCTTTTATTTATCTTGGCCGATTCTTATCCTGAGCTGATTCGTGCGAGCTGCCAATGAAGCGTAAATCAAATCAGAGGCAAACAATCGATCGGAGAACGATAAGAGGAGGATGTCGCGACCCCTGTAGCGCGCGCTAATGAAGACGTTTTTCAAACGAGCCATTTCGGGAAGTTCTCGTATATATACTTTATTATGCGCATGTTACCACTGGCTTTATAATCTATATATGCTCGAGATTTTCACGGTCGTTCGAATTGATTTGTTGATGGCGAGAGAGGATTGTAGGTATCGTAAATTAACCGAAGGAATAAAGGTAGGAGATTTAGTTGTTTTAAAGAGCTGAAAATAAACGTTTTTATGGATGCGAATTTTTTTTAAACAAAAAGTACGTAATGAAACTCTAGAAATATCCCGGATAAACAAAATTTTATTCCGCTGTAAAAATAAAAAGCCCACTGCTCAAAGGAACGACGAAAGCACAGAAGCAAAACAAAGCGCTCGGAAAAAGTTACATACGCGTATATATCTACTGGTCGCTTTAAAAGTCAAGGACCTGACGTCACTACGATGACGAGTGTCGTCGTCGCAAATTATATTTCCGTCCGCGATGAAAAAGCGGCAAACTTCTAAATATCAGCTCCGTTATTCGACTGAGGATCTTTGTCACCTTATAAAAGCCTCGTTAACCACGTTCCAAGTGCCGGAAGGATAGGTGCTTTTAGTCGAGCGACGAAAGACTTAATGTCCCAAGGGACGACGACGACGACGACCTCGATATCATGTCTGCTGGAAACGCTATTGTACGTTTCTAATGGCGTTGATTAGAACGGAATTGGGAGGATGGCAAGGGGAGAGAATGAAGAATCTTGTTTTATGGCAATGTTTTGGGGTGACGTGATGACATTTTTATGGATACAATGTTGTCAGTTGAAATATAAGTTTCTGAGATTATAAAAAAAATCAAATTCCTCGAGAACAATATGACTTTCCAAACAAGCTTCAAGCGTTTCGCAAGAAAACAAGTGGCTTGACTATTATATTACCGAGTGTATACTGTATATATATATATATAATATAAACGCGTCGCGCGCAAACACCTGAAGCCAAAACGGTCGCTCCCCCCGAGCTTTTAAAATCGTAAAAGGGTATCGGCGAGTCGCGATATAAATTTTTAATGAGACACTTGTATGCAGCAGCAGCGCGACACCCGCGGGAGAGAGAGAGAGAATAACGATGATGTAAACAGCTCGTTAGTCTAGAAAAAGGGTTCGTTTCCTTTTGTCAATCGGTACAATTAATTATCCAACCGAGTCAAAGTGCGCCGCCCGCCAGTTGTGTATTATATGTATACTTATACTTCCCCATATCTGAAGTATATGCACCGGAGATATTTGAACGCTAATGAGGCTTCGAGGCGGAAAAGTCGTTGCGCTTTGTATATCCGGCTAACGACACTGATTGAAGAAAAAAGCAGGATTGAGAATATTGAAAATTAGAAATGTGCGAGTCAAAAGTCAAGCTTTATGTTTTTATCATTCCACGCTTATTTTGCAATCAAAACAAAAAAAAGTTCGAGTTTGACTCGCACATCTCTAATTTTCAATAATCTCAATCCTGCTTTTTTCTTTAATCAGTGTATTTAGCTGGATATACAAAAACTTATTGAAAATATTGTTTTTTATGCAACTAGTCCATAACAGTAGAGTCATTGTCAGTTGCAGTTATAGCATGAGCGGCCCAAGCATCAGCAGGCTCCAACCAGGAAGCTTTGGCAATAGAGGTGCCAAACATCTATATATGCATTCTGCGCGTAGATTGTGATGATGGAAAATCGAAAAATGCCTATGCGCCATCTATTTGAGCAGTTAAGTGGGGAAAAGGCCAGTCCAAAACTGTTTTGTTTCTCGAACACCGTTTGGGTGTCGAAAAATATGAATTTATTATTATCAATATTTGAGCGTTTTGTTAATCAAACAAAATAACAAGTGACATCCATATGAGTCTTCGATAACTTTGCTCTCAAATACACATCGTACATAGTATAGGCGTCGCAACCCAACAGACTATTATATACACAACATAATCGAGTCATTAGTCTCAGCGGATCTCCTTTACGCGCGACGAACACGAAAAAGAAAGTGTGAGCAAGCACAGCTGGATGATGCGTTAGTCGAAGATAAGCGAGATTTGCGCCATTGCGCCGAGTAATGTTATAGTGCGCGAGTCAGCCATAGCAGCAAGAGATGCGTATCGGTTCTCGTCGATGCTTTTCATCGATCAAACGCTGATATCGCACTATATACTATTGTAACGCTTTCGATTTCGATCGGTTCTTTTGTATCCCTAGATATGCGCGTTGAGAGCCGGAAATTCGTTGATGGAGCTTTTTGGGTGTGTCTTATAAGTTCCATATAGAGCTTGATTAAATTGTAAATTGGTTTTACAGCTTCTGACGATGCTCAATAAAACGCTTCTTAATTCGTTATTCGTTTTTCGAAACAAGAATATTAATAATACATCACAGCAGAGAGTTTATACAACAAAAAATACACACAGATAAAGAACCAAACATGCAGATATACAACGATAGGTATAATCACTCTAAAAAAACACACACAAATTAGTATTTGTCTTGCAAACTCGATCATCGAGAGATTTACCTAACTATAAGCTCGAAAAGCTCGAATTGGTCGAAGACCTTGCAGTAGAGGTGTAGGACCCTGACACAGGCCCACTTCATTCCAGGCCAAGGAGCTAGACTGAGATCCAGACCATCTTCCAGTGGACACTTGCCGATAGTGAAGCCACGTTTCAGCTCCGCGCCGGATATCGTCGGGAACCTGTTTTCCAGTGCGAATAACCCAGAGTTCGTTACACTTTCATTCGATTTGTTTGTTTTGCTTTTTGTTACTGGAAGCGTGGTCACTTGTGGATGTTCCGGGGATACGAGCTTTGTGAAATTGCAATATTTTAAATAAATTATTTTAAGCTGATAACGCTACTCTAAATCACCCGTATCGATATATACATCGCTATATCTATATGTATCATTCAAGCTATAATATTTTCTGTAATAGTATAACGAAATACGATAACCGAGCTTCTAAAGCTCTGCCATAATACACATCTCAGCATAACAATATCGTATATATCCCCATCCTAATCCCACCTGATCTCCAACATCATAAAAAATCGCAATTCCACAAAACTCCGAGAGCTATCCCCGCCGCATCCCAAGTACTAAACCCTCCTTCTGACCTGTTTTTTCGATCGAGCATAGGGTTCCTGCGCCTCTGCGCGTCAGCCCCCGTCGATACGAGTCCCCTTTTGATCTCAGCACCAGAGAGTGTAGGATACCTCTCTCTCCTGTCCAACGATGCTGTTTTCCTGTAGAAATCCTTCTCCGATATGGAAGGACACCTGATTCGCATAGTGTCACGCGTAGGTGGACTCGCGGCACCTTTGTTCGGTTCCGGGATGCGAACCCGGATACCCTGAGGTTCAGCTCCTGGTGACGGGACACAAGAGACCCTCACCTCCATCTTTGGACCTGCCTCCTGGCCGGGACCCTTTGGGCTCATCTTGACTTGGGAGCCACTCAGGAGACTGTGCGTCGTGTGACGCCTGTGCAGCTTTCCGTTCAGGCTGGTAGTAGGTGGCAGAGCAGCCCTGCTCTGAACTGTTGGATGTAGATGTTTTATGGTATTGTTTATGCTTGAAGGAGTAGCAAATCGACACGCTTTTACCCACCTTAGTGTAAAGAACAGGTGCTGCGTTTCTCTTTCATCTTGATTTTCGTTGATCGTTTTAGCAATAATTCGTCGTCGTTTTTATCCAGTTCTTAGAGTTTTTCACTTTGATAAATGTCATATTGTCGATTTCAGTCTTTTAATCGTTGATACTTTATGCTGTGGTCGATGATTTCTTTTTTGTATGATTGTTTTTCAGCAACAATACGTCACAATTTTTTCACTTCACAGGTATCAGAGTTTCGAAACTTGATTTCCGGCGCACATCTGGATTCTATCAATTAACAGAACATTGCATTTAGTTTTCATATCGAATAGTTGTTAAAAAACACAACACTTTTCACACGAATTTAATATTATATTAATTTTCTTCAATACAAAACATGTTAGCAAACACATCAATATTCTAAATACCATGGCTTCCATATAAATATATACCCTATCACAAAAAGTCTAAAAGTCTCTAATTATCCCAATTCAACGACGTGACTACTGTTTTAAACTTCCCTCATCAGCTCAATGTACAACAGTCGGTAGAAAGTTTGAAAACTAAGCCGCCTGTCAGATGATAAAATGGAGTGCCCTATACGATACCACACTGAGAAATTATCTCAATAAATCTGACGTTCGAGTGATAACGAGGAGAACCAACTTTTTGTCAAAATGTGTGTATTATTACTGTTTAAACAATTTGTTTACATTGAACAAAAAAGAAAACTTAGTCTACGATTAATCATAAACATAAAATTTTCTCAGTATATCACATTATCTATTAAACCCGTTTAACAATAATCGCTAAGAAGAAACGCAACTAATATATAAAGCATAAGTAAATTCTAGACTTCCAACTTTAAACAAAAGCAACAAAAAAAACTCTATCGAACATTTAAAACATCCACAAAACTCGACTCGCCCACTAAAAAAGCACTGGCTTATCTGCACCTTGCTTCATATACAGTGAGTATTCACTGGCGTCACGCGTGTATCTTATCCACGTTTTCAGTCTGATGCGCAGACCAGGTAAAAATCAACCTCACACACACACACACACACACACACACACACCCTCTCATCCCAGTGATATTGACATTCGCGGCACAGTCCGCGATCCCGATCCCACGTACGTTCGATATATACGGCTTTTATTGACAAGTGCAGGAGCAGCTCAAGTCTAAGGTCTGGGTTAGAGCTACCTCTATATATGTGGCTATTAATTAGATAAATGCTCTCTCGCGAGTATTAGCGCCGAAGCTGCTGCTCAGCGTTCGAAATAGCCGGTAACGCGACGCGGTGTGTGCCAGTGCAGCATGTGCGCGAAGAGCAATTTCGAATTATGCTATTCTTGCCTGAATATGCTATATAGTGAGATTGCTGCTGGAGATTTCCGCGTCTTTTTTGAGATATATATGTTATACTGTGGTGCATTAGACTCTTTGTGACGTCGGTTATTGAATAGTGGCAGAAAATATATATATATACGAGTTTAGTCTGTTTTTGTGCGTGGATTTTAGACGTGTAAAAAATACTGTACGTCAATGCGATATTTTAATTTTGGACCTCAATCAAAAGATGTTTTGAGCAAGGAAATTTGTAAACAGAAGCTTGATGCGTTGACGGGATCGAAAATTCTGTTATCCGGTGTCAGATCTTTCGGCTAATTTTAAGCGTTTGCAATCAAAGTCATGTGAGTTTACGTTATGAGAAGCAATATTGCGGTATAAAAGTTCCATGCAGCATTCAAAAGAAGATTTTTTTTTTTTAGTAGAATGCGAGGTCTAACCAAATATTAACTTTACATCTATTGAAAATAGCTGATACCTATATAATTTAAAATTATTATATTTATAAAGAAATTCGATCCACAACGTTAACAAAGTGTTTTGGATACTACTAATAATAAACTATGTCCGATAATTCAAATCAAACCCACGAAAACATCACCTTTTACCTCCTCCACATCTCATCATGCACCGAAACAACGAACTCACACCAACATCACGCACTTAATATTAATAGTCCAGGCGCTGGCGCAGTGGGGGGTCTGAGTGATCCATTTTTCACTATTTTTTATTATAATGTCGCCACTGTTAGCAAACGTTTTCTGAGTGGTAAAATTGTTAAATAAATAAAAAACTGACCACTTTCATGCAAACCATGAAGTTCGGATTCTACGCCTCAAAATATATTAAAAAAATGTTTAATTACCATGACGTTCTTACAATCAAAAAATGATCACTCAGACCCCCCTCAGCTCCCGAACTATAACACCTTCACACCGCTAACAAAGCAGCGCTACATCTCACACTATAACAACGTAAATACATCTCGTCTAATCATTCATCACAACACTCACACACACACTCGCAGTGTCAAGGTCGACTTCTATTATATACATATAGGTGCGCCGTGAATGCAGTACAATAACAACACTCGATATATACACTACACTTTTCTCAAGAAAGCTCGAACGCAAGCACATCGGGAGGAAAAAGCACGAGTTGCATCCGCAAAAGAAGCGCACTTCAAACTGGCGCCATATACGCTGCGCGAGGTGAGAGAGAGCCTCGCACATGTGCGGCTATACTACTTGGCGCACGCGCGAACAAAGCTGACGCGCGCATTAAAGCTCTCTTTCTCTCTCTCTCGCGCGCGCAGAAGAAGAAAAGAAGAGGCGGAGGACTGAGCTGAGGCTGCGGCTTTTTCAAGGGGGAAAGAAAGTTTTTGTTTTCAAAGAGGCGAATCAATTGTTCGAGGGATCATGGCTGACGTCGATCTAGAGGAAAATTGGAAGAGGAAAATCGGTGCGGTTTTATTGGATGTCGTTAAAGTTGCTGGGATATGGCTGAAGTTTTTAGAATTCCGCTGGGAATTGAGTATTTGTGTTTTGTTTGTGTTGTATACTATAAAGATGAATCTCGTAAAGTATAACGATTTTGCGTTGGGGACGTTCTTGAAGTTTAGGCGTGCCATATATTATACGTTTAAAGAAAAAAAAGGTGACGATTTGTGGCAGATGTCAACGTTGATAACGATATCGACTACAGATAAGTCGCTATAGTTTTTCGTGATTACGTCCACTTCTAGAAATTATTTCAACTACGCGCCTATTTCTGCTTTCAACGATCTCTCAAGCATCAAGAACAAATAAAAGTATTTCCTCAGACATAAGCGCATTTCGAATCAGATATAATTTTAAATACTCGCAGCTCTTTGTTACCTCCTACAGCGCAATTATACTCGCGAGAAACAAGATTCATAATTAATCGTTCGCACGCTGTTGCTGCTGGAATAGTTAGTTTTCTATATGGCTTTATGTAAGCGAGAACAGCAAACGTTAGCTCATTGCGCAGCCAACGACGGTATGACAAAGTTGACAGAATTTTGGCAGCCGGTTATACGCTTTCTTTGCTCTATTCGAGTTTGCACGAACGTCATGTATATATAAGTATACGAGAGTAAAAGTCGGAGCGCGTGCGCTTCAACAGGTTATCTCTCTGGCTCGCTTTTATCTTTCATTCGGTTTTGGATATCTTTGCTTTGTTTCACTGTCGATTCTTTTTTTTTCATAATTTTCAAGTGATGAGTATCGTATACGTGACATTTGAAGGAACGACGAAGTGTATAAATATTATATACTCTGATGAGATCATTCATCCGAATAACTCATGAATTCATTGAAACGCTCAGTGTTAAACTCTTTTCAGAGATCCAAAGATGTGAAAACAGTGTATATAAATAGATCAACAAAGCTGGAGATAACAGACGACATCGGATTACAGTTCGGACAACGCAAAAGTCAGCTGATAATATACTTATATAAATAATCAAACTCGATTCTATAATCGCGTTTATAAACATCACACATTCTATATAACAAACGCATATCGCCTTGGCAATGACTGCGACGTCGAGAGTCAGAGCCGCTCAGTTATATTTTCGAATCTCGAGAAGAAGACGAAGAAAGAACGAGAGCTAATAATTTCTCTCGGCCTTGTCACTCACGCAACGAAGGAATTTCGAGGAGGTCAAAGATGATCGGCCCGAGAGTCCATTTAATTTTCCGCACTGTGATTTTAACGGCGCGACAGGCAAACATTTTTGCGGACATGTATTATAAAGCTTGAAAAAAACGGACAGGTCGATGAGGGTAATTGAGACTGCGAATGTTTGTTCGGTTAGCCGATGCTGTGGGTTTTTTTTTTGCTTTTGTGTTTCAGTTATTTTGTTAGGGACGCGATATATGGTGCGAGGGATATGGTTTTTTGTTTGTTTTGTATAATTATGAAGTCGATTGGTTATTATTTGAGACTTTGTTGTGTTTTTAAAACGATGTTATCGAGTGAATGACCCTTTTTATAATAAAGAGCTTGAAGATGTATCGAAAACGTTTTTGAAATGCAAGTTGGTCTTTATGGAACTAATCCCACCATAACTTCAACTCAGCACAAAACACTCGATTCTTCATTCACGTATTAATTCCAGACACAATATAACGAAAAAAAAACCAGATTGACCATTGTTCCTATAAAACACAAGACGATTTTTTTCCCATCCTCAGCCAACATTTTTCGCGTACACGAATGTCCATTCGCCGCGTTTTTTTTCTCTCAGCGATGATTCATCGCGATTACAGGCACGTTTCCTCGCGTGGTCGTCGACGTCGGCGCGTGTCTTTGGCCATATAGACTATATACGGAGCAGCCTTTTTTCCTCTTTACATCCCATTTCCTAATAGATGGCAGGGAGAGTGGACAATTTCGTGAACTGCTGGTAAGGTGGTCTAATAAATTAGTGGAGTTATCTGCCTGATATGTTTGTGTGTATGTATGTGGTGTCTTCTAATTAGGGAATGTAGTGCGTTTACTTTAATATGAAATAACGATTTTAAAGTATAATTAGATTAGTACAAACAACTTTTGTCGACGAATAAAAACCTAAAATATAAATTAAATTGGCGTGTGTCAATTTCAATTTTTTTCTCAAAACTCAGCGCTGGCAGTGGGTCAAGCTCATCAAAGACAGCAATAACATTTTTCCCAGAACGCTTGGCGAATTGGACGAAAGATGAAATAGTAAAGATATCCAATATACAGAATGGCGGGTGTGACGCTTGTAGGCATAGTTATGTTTGAATTGAAGAGCCTACTGCGATTTCGGAAAACCCAGAAAACGACCCCAATTTATCAAAATCTCTTCACCTGATCTCAGAAAATAAGAAGACTTTCCAGAAGCTCGTATTATTCTGGAAACCCGAGCGAAGAGATAAAAAAGTACATCAAGGGATAAATAACATTAGCAAAGCCGTACATTTCGCTACCGCAATTTTCCCAGCGCGTAATGGATTGAAACGACCAATTGAGAGAGCCAGCCGATAAAATCTCCGTCGTAACGACGAAAGCCAAGGTCCCCATTAAATAATCCGACAGACTGCATCACAGTCATACGCTAAACTTGCAGCGTCCGCTTTTACTCTCTCTATAATAACGTGACCTTTCTCTCGTCGCTTTATTTGTCACTTGATATCGTGATGGGAAGGGACGATTGACTTTTTTTCCCTCCCCGGTAAGTATAGTTAAGTGCGAGTTGACACAGTTACCGCTCAATAGACTTTCTTTCATATATAGGTATCCCATAGAATCGATTTTTACTCTAGAAACTCGCTACTCGGATAATTTTACTATTTTAAATCATAAAAACGCTTACTCAGTCGCAAGCTCCTCCTCCACCTCGATATTCTGCGTGTTGGGCACCTGCTGCTGATCCTCTTCTTCAGCAATACTCCCATTAACCGAAGGCAGATCAAGACTTCCATTTCTCGAGTCGATCAAACTCGCGTTGAGCAAAGAAGGTGACCTCCTCGGACCACGTCGACGCATAGCGAAATTACGTTCGCGCGACGGAAAGCGCGGCGTCTTTCTCTTGATCTCCGTCACCTCCTTCACCGAGAGCAAGTCGTCGCAGACCATTTTTCCCGGCTTTTTGTGTTTACGCACTACCTATATAACGTCCTTATAGAGACGGAATGCGCGGCGTCATGCGCTGCGACGTTCTTTTGTCAGTTGCTGCAGGTATTCGCGGAATGTCTCTTCACGGAGGGAGCGAAAGTGGTTATGGTGAAGGGGGACCTTTACTTGGTTTTTTTTTTTTTTTTTTTAAACTGAGTTTGAGGTTTTTGTCGCGGACGCGTGATTATTCGAGTGGTTTTGAAATACCGCGCTGTGTGCTGCTACTGATTTATGTTGACGTATAGAGCTGAGGCAGTTTTACTCGTGAACGATGCAGTTCGCTTCTTTTTCACTTGTTTAGACAGCTGGTGTTGGATTATTATTATTTTTAATAGACTCAGGTACATGTTTATTCCATTTGACAAAGTTTGTATAAATAGAGCAAACGTTTCACCTGCGTTATCTTCTTCGTATGTAAATATTGGGATACAACGATAAGTACAGCACGACCAGTAAAACACAGAATACGAGAAGACAATATCCGGTCAAGGTGTACTTATAGAAACGTCTCATAAGAAATTGCACTCTATACTCCACTTTTCACCAAAAAAAATCACGTTTTTTTTTCTCTCAATATCCCGCGCGAGCTTCCTCGTCGAGACTGGTTTTCTCGCCGCTTCGTCCCGAGAGCTTGCGACGCAAAGCGAATTAAGGTAACTCAATTAGCGAATCCGGACGACACATATACGCGTTCAGGGTCAGGCCATCAGGCGTGAACACGTGTTACGGGTTCGAATATCGGAGGTTAACGTGCCACCCCAAGTTTTCTTGTTGCGTGGATTCTGAGACACACACGTGAGTCGGTGAGATATACTAATTTGTCGTCGCGAGTGTATTATAGGCGATTTCATTTGATTTGCAAGTGATTCTGAGCTTCCGGGTGTTCTTCGAGAATGAGGAAAAGTTTTTATAGGATTTTAAACGTGTAATATCATTTTCAAGCAATTACAAAGCGACCTTCGATAAGTTTTACGTAATATACGCACTTCATTAAAAAAGAAGGGGAAAAAATGAGAGGAGACGTATAAAATTGAAATTTCTATTTATAAGCAAACGTGCAATCACGCTATAATGGTCACTTGCTTGTGTCTGTCCGCCGAAAGGTATATACTTATTTTCTTCATGAGCTCTCCGAAAAACCGCAAGGTGTATATATGTATACACCCTTAATCTCATTACGAGCAATTTGAGAAATTGCGGGCTCTCGTTATTGTTTTTACGAATATATAATACATACATATACGCGGACGAGGCTTATATAAATCAGCGAAAAGCACAGCTGATGATGTCCGTAATATTATCGTCGTCATACACGGCGGATATACTGATGTATATAGCGAGAGATGTTCGCGACCTTGCAGAAGCGGCCACTTACTACTCTCTCGCGAAAGAGTCACGATTTCATGCCTTTCGAACTGTTTTTTGGTCTGTGTTTTACGGGAGAGAAAGATGGTAATTTATATGCGCCAGGTTTGACGTCAATTCTGCGGACGTTTCGGGAATTATGATTGAGAGATTCTGTTGGAAACGTTTTGTGGGAGAGTAAGGTTATTTGACGAGTTTGACTGTTTGGTGAAACGTTTACTCTATTTGATTGTTCATTTATTGGTATTAAAAATTTTAATTGAATGAACGTGAACATTTCTGTTTTTTTTTATTAAACTTGTGCGGTTATTAAACAACCCGCATACAAGTTTAATAAAAAAAATCTCTTTTGTAAGGATTATAATTTAATTTCCACTATATACGTATACATTTCTTACATAAACAATCTATATAAAATAACATAACACAATAATACACTTGTAAATAATGTGTTAATTTGTAAGTCTCAATCGTGTGTGTTTAATCGAAGACGTTTGACTTATAATTTTCGGAACCATAGAGGTACCACTGATGAATAGGTTAAAAAGGGCATGAAACTTACCGAGACGTATTACCGATAATCAATGTTTTTCTGAGTTCAAATCTACCTTCAAGTTTTTTATATCCTTTTAATTATGTAATTTATTATTGGAGTTCAATATACCTAATCAAATTATCATTGTTCCAAAAGGCTTTTAGACCGTTTATGAAAAATAAAAAAAAATAAAAGGAAATATAGACAAAGGCAGTTATTAAGCATAATAACTCTGTCTTAGCAAAGATATCTCACCACTAATATATCTACACTGTGCTCACAGATACAGAAATACTGCTTGAGCGGTATACAGAGAACCGCCTAACGCGCCACCTATCTTCGCGGTTGGAAAAGGACCAGTCCAAAACTGACTATTTGTTATTATTTTACGGTTTATCGCGGTTCACGCGTTTATACACAAATGGAAATGAAGTTTCGTTTAGACATTCAACATCTTTTAACAAAGATTATTCCTTGCCGTTCCAAGAGGTCTAATATCACTTTTCCGTTAACTATTTCGAACAGTTCCGAATTGTCTGCAGACAAAAACGGAATACTTACATCTCGATCACAATCTCGCACTCGCGCACGCGCTCAAATAAGTTAACCGGTCAGCATTAAGCGCAACAACTATATATAATACACTAGCCGTATAGAGGAGAGAATATATATTGCGCAAACTCCTTCCACGTCGAGTCGCGTCCGAGTTTCGACTGCCGTGACACTCGACGGCCGATGCAAAAGACTCGTGTATATGTGCACACACGCGCTCGTACTCCCCGAGGATGACTATATAGCCGCGTACACCGAACTGTGTGTGTATGGAAATGAGAGAACGGCGTGTACAGATGCTGGAGGAGACCGGCTAAGAGCGAGAGATTTTGGAGGGAATTTGATTGGTGCTTGCATATGCTAATTTTTTGGGAGTTTGAGATTTTTAATATTACGCACTATGATTATTATTATAAAAAAAATAACTTTTTTTGGTCGAGCGTAGTTTTGCTCAGAGAGAAAACTCATAATGCAATAATAAGTCATCGCCAAAAATCCCGACTCTTTAAAACCCCATGAAAATCAAAAGTTAAAAGAGAGAGTGGCAGAAACGAAACCCGCATGTATACAAACCGACCTTCGAGCAATGCCCTATTGCTGACTCACATTTACCAGGCATTGTCCTGCGGCGGCGACCGATATCTCCGTGTCGTGACATCGAGGCCCCTATATATACATATCGACGAAACGATGCATGTGCATTCGTTAGGCGAATTTCCTGAGAGCTCGATTTTTTTCGTGAAACGTATAATAGCTATATGCGCGTCGTTTGCATATCGGAACGCGGAAAACGAGACACGGCCGTGGGCTGCGAGTATATATTATGAAGACTTTTAAAAAGAAATTTTTGATTATTTTAATTGAATTTCACGGGAATTGAAATCGGATACGTTGAGGATTTTATCCTTGCTGGAGCTGAGGTAAAAAGTATATAAGGACTCGTTTCTGAGTCATTCTGTAGGATCTTTATTTAAAAAAGGCTGCGTAATGCCGCTTCGGTAAACATGGAGGTATGTATATAATTGCGAGTTTCCTGATTCTTGAAATGCTTCTTACACGCGGCTGTCATGAGAAAAGACGCAAACGTTGACTATATATAAACGAACTCTCTCGTAAAACATTTAAAGCCGAAAATTAAAACGTTCATTGCCGCGATATCGATAAAACGCTTTATAATTTACTACACGAGACGTTCAATAAAAGTACACTAAATTTACAGAGTATAATAAAAGTATAAGGATTAATCATCATCGCAGAATAAATCTCCGCTTAAATATTCAACGGCGTGGCCGAGAAGCCATACGTATACACGTCAACTAATTAAAAGCAATAACGACTTTCGATCAACGTTGCATTGTCCGGCCTCGAGGCCTTCGCGCTGCAACGCAATCAACATTTCCATTGAACGAATTAATCCAATTTAGCGAAGCAAAAAAAAAAGAGAAGAATAATAACAGCGAAACGAGACGGGCCCGTCGTGACTCGGATTACAAAACGAGGTAAAAGAAGCAGGAAACATTTGCGCGCGGGTGTACACACGCAGAGCCATGGAGAACAATATATATGTATATGCGAAGAAAAGGACAATTCGAAATCACCGCGCACAGAGAGCTGAGACGCGATTCCGATTTGCGACTTTCACTGTGGAGCGTTGGTCGAAAAAAGACTTGGATATAAGGCGCTGTGTATGAGGTTTTTTTTTTAATTCCGTTGTGGTGTTCTGTTATGCTGAATTGCGAGTGTACAAGAATCGGGATGCGATGAAAATGCGTTTTCAAATATAATGCAATCTTGTTTATCGTGAGAGTTTTATATTACGCGCATTCGTTATTTTTCAGACGGTTTAATTATTATACAGAGATTAGCGTGAGCGAAGATTTTATTATAAATATTTATAAGTTTACATTACACCTGAGAAACTTTCAAATTTTCCCGCGATAAATCACCTTACACATCATATTAAATTATAAATCTCCTTACTTCACGAACACTGAACCCACTGCTTTTTTTTATCAAAATCACTATACTCCCTACAAAAAAAGACTTACAGCACTGACTGAAAGCCTCACGAGACACGCACTGCACCGCGAGAACAGCTGACTGAGTCCACAGCGACAGAGGCAAGCGACGATAGCGCACAGATAATCGGCCAATGAATAGCCTCGCGGTATCTGCTCTCCGTCGTATAGTGTGTGTATATAAATATACGAGAATCACTTTGCATCCGGAAAAGCAGACGATGAGGGAGACAATGTGGCGCGGGTCGAATGACCGTTTTACGATTACTGAGAAACTTGTCTGCTCTGTTTGTTTTCTCGTTGGGTTGGACTATTTTGTTATCTGTATAAGCTTTGTGTTATGTAATAACATTTTGATTTGTAAATCAAATGCAGTTATTTTTTAGTATTGGAAAAAAGTTATTCTTGACAATGAGTTATTGGTGTATCGAATAAATAATACATTGCTATTTTGTTTGAAGTAGCTTACTGTGTGTTTCTTACAAAACTATATAAATGCAACTCGATGTAAATCTCTTATCTATAGAAGTCATACAAATAAATCGCTTAAACTCCACTCGCTTGAATACCACCACCCTATTGCACTAAAATCCTCGATTAAAATTCCCCGATACACACCAATTAAATCATTTTCCATACCCACAATCGAGACAACGCACTCACTCATTCCTGTATATCTATCTCACTGCTCCAGTTCCACAAGACTCAGCCTCGGGCTTATATATACACGTATATACCGCAAAGACAAAGATTTCGATTTCTCGTACGTGTATATAATATAAGTACATAATACGAATTGTGCAGTAATCTCTTTCGGCCGACACGTGACTCCAGCAATATACATACCAGTACAGAGTCGAAAAGGATATAGCCATGAGGCGTACGATTAGGTCCTTGCACGATCGTTACGTATATATACAACATTAGTATCTGATCGCACGCGTGTCGTTCGTTACGTTTTGTTCTGGGCGAATTGCGATAGCATGAATCACGATATTAGAGGAACTATAACTTTTTGTGTCTTCGACTTTTTTTTTGCGGTGTTGTTGAGGGAGATATTGTCGGTTAAATTTATGCGATTTGAATTCGAGTGCATTTCCATCGCAGCGGGTGATGAAGAAATGATGAAGTATATACGATCGGAGATAATAATGCGGACCGACTGTATATATAAACGGGAAGTCTATTGTTTTAATCGAGCGAAATTTGCTGAATTTACATGATATTGCTGTCGCAAACAATTTTGATGTTTTCGCTGTGATTGTCGAAGACGTTACGCAAACATCGAATGCAGTGTGTCTGCAAACAAGACGAATTGGTTATCGTGTCTCGTATATGACAAATATTGATTTTTACAACTGCGAACGAACATTTTCGTGTTGATTGTAAACGCGTGTTCGGACATCAGTAATTTTAGAAATGACAGGTGACATGTAAACAGGCTTTCGGCTTGAATTCGCTGACGTTATGGCTCTTGGTTCTAAAAATACATTAAACGGACCTACTGATGTCGCTGCCGTTTATTGATGATCTAACAATGGTCAACTATTCATTTGTCATAGAAATTTGAATGAATTATGGATACATTTAATGCAGTCTACTTTTAAACTTATATCATATGAATCACAGAATTATATACAAAAACTTTTGCTGCCAATTCATTTATATTCCGATAAGTAATATATAAATATATTGTTCCGATATAAAAAATATATTGTTTAAATATAAAATATGTTTACAAACCTAAAGTTACGGAAGTAATTATAAAAGAGCGTCAAGCTTAATGAGGTAATGAGTATAGCTGTAAAATAAAACAGTTTCAACCTCTCAGCTTTCTGACTAGCGGCGAAAGGTGGCCCATAGGTATTTTTCTATTTATAATCATTTTTTATTAATGTATTAGCCAAGTATAGTTCCATAAACATTACGGAATACACGCATCCATTCAGAAAACACATCTCAATTCTAACTTTTTTTTTACAGAAGTAAAAATTTCACTATAACAAGAAAATTTTTCAACCAAAAAGCTTTTTCTACAAGAGGAAGCAAAATCTTCAATTCTCAATAAACGTCTTAAATAACGCTAGATCGATATACCACAAAAAATAATATCGCGAATTATAGACCTTGAACTAACACGGTACAGAATCTCAAAGTCGACCTTCTCCCTGGATCACTATACGAGAAATTCGGACGAGCCGATACTTTTTACACTCGTCGTCTCTAATTGGACTGAAGCATCAGAGGAGGCGTCTCGCACCAATTACGAGGGACTGAGGGACAGCCTGTCCTCGTCTCATCTCATACTACGACGTGAACGCTGCCCTCTGTATTATATATCGGCCAAAAATAATTTATGCCTACGAGAAGATGAATTTTCGGCCACGGTGCACAGACTTACGAAAACACGAGTCCACGAGGTTTGTGCAGCTGAGCAAATGTTTTTTTCGCCCGCTTCGGCTCTTGATTCAGTGTTATTAGACGGATAAGTTCGAGTGAGAGTGAGGTGGTGATGTCAGACACTCTTAGCAGCTGTGTGGGTTGTCTTTGATATATAAGTGCAATCTTTTTTTTTTATTTGATTGAGAAAAAAGCGTGATTTTTTTACTATGCTTAAAATACCTTTTTTTATAAAGCTTGAGTTTTTTTAAATTACGAACGTTCGTTATTAAACGCATATAAAACGCATTCACCTGATGTGCGAACGTTGCTCTGTCTAATCGAAATTATAATTATTGATCGCGTTCTAAGGTTTTCTTCGATTGCGAAGAATCCTTAGATAAGCGCTAATGGACTTATAGAAAGCTTGACCCAAAAAAAAAAAATTAAGATGTAAGTCTCGTGTCATCGACGCGTTCCTTCGCTCGACACTACGCAGTCAAACAAACAAAATCTCTGTTATCGTTGCAAATGAAAATTATTTTTAAAATCATCGATCAAATCTATACAATAACAACAAGTATATACCCATAAATGTATAAAGAACCATAAAAATATTGTCCAGCGTGAGACACTCAAGCTCGAGTATACTCGGGCAATAAAAGACACAACAAGCAGTAATAAACGGCTGAGTGAACTCACCCGGTGTAATAGCAGGCGCGACATTTCGGCTGATCGTCGCCAGCGGCCTCGTAGCAAACGACGCTGTCGACTTGGACGGTTTCCCACTCGGTACCGGCTGCACCGGCCGGCTCTTCCCACTGAGCTTCGATGACGTTCAAGGACATTTCGATAAACTCGACGTAGTCCGAATGTCCTGCGACTCGACGGGCTCGTAGCTCGACTCGAAATACACTCGCGGACTTCCTCCTCGGGAAGAAGCCGACTTCACATATAAATGAGACGAAGAGTGAGGAGAGAGAGAGGATTAGCGAGAGGGAGAGAAACTGAGTATGTATTTTAGAGAGACAGAGTGAAATTTGCTGAGGAGAAAAAAGAATTGGAAAGTTTTGAAAAAGATCTGCAGGTTTGTGAAGAATCCTAATGTGGGGAATTTTTATACGCGGGTTTTAAAATTTTCAAAATTGCAGCTTACAGAAATATACCTAAATTTGAAAAAATGTATGTTTAGAATTTTTGTTTTTGACTTACAATTATATTGTCTTCGATATAACAGCGTACGATATCGATAACTCTGAATAATAATCAATTAAAAACTAGATATTGATTTATCCACAAATATTTACGCTCTCAATTGCAAAAAGAAAGCAATGCACAAATAGGAAAACGACAACAAACCGCAATAAATAAAAGCCTTGAGACGCGAGTATCGCATTTCATTGCCGATATACTCGAAAGAGCCAAGGAAGCCACCATAACAATAAAGGGGGAAAGAGAAAGAAGTGACAAGAAGCAGAAAGACGAAGAAGAAGAATAAGAAAAGAGCCTTGAGAGAATCACGGGGAAAAGAAAAAGAGAGAGAGACTCGTCGCAGCGCGCGCGCAACTTTTATCGGGGGCCGTTATGCGCGTCCCGATAGCGCGCAAACGACCGGTTGATCATACTCTAAATTTAGCTTCTCTCCAAGCAAGAAAAGGAGCGAGCGAGCGAAAGAGAGAGAGAGAAAGACAGCTGTTTCAGAAGCGCCTCGCGCGACACGTCGCGGCGGAATCTCGACGACGCACTCGTGCAATTTTGCCCGCGACAGTCGCGCATGATGTCATGCGTTGTCTGGAGTCGTTCTTGCTTTTATCGGCTATAATAAGGAGAGAGAGCCGATCGCGATGAGAATTCAAGCAAGTGGTTTTTGTTATGTTGTTGGTTTGATTGTCTATATCGAAAATAGAGTTAGCAAAATAATCGATATACTATTATATATAGATTTCCTGTCGATGCGAGAGAAATAGAGAGAAGCATTTTAAGAGGGATACCATAACCGATTTTACGATCGGTGTTAACGTCGAGAGTTAGAAAATTTGGAGAGGCGAGATGTTATTGCCATGGTTGAGAGGGCAATTTCGACGCGCCGCGAGATGCAGATAGTTGTGCAAACGAAGAGAGCTTTTACGAATAACCGCGAGAAAGAGAGTTTTGTAACCGCGGTGCACAAACTTGCATCATGCCGATTTTTTACGCTCGACAGTCGCAAAAAACTTCGTGGACTTGTTTCTCCTCGTCGATTGATATACACGAGGAACTTTAAATAATGCTTACATCAGTGTGTATAGCTTCACGTGTTTCCTCGCGATGCTGTTTTTTCTTTTTTTTTCTTAATTAGTGGAGGGGGTCTAATGAGTTTTTCGTCGAGTATGTTTGATTTAACGTTTCTTTTTTCTGCGATAAATATTTGAAGCTATACACGTTTTTCAATATACGAGCTAATCTTTTGATGCCTGCAGACGTGAGTGTAAAAATTAACGCGAAATTAAAGTGACTCATAACACCAACATTGACATTTGACTTGATCATACATGGAATACGTTTGTTTGTGAATCTAAAAATATCTGCGCGTCAGTTGAATTATTTTAATGAAAAAAAAATAATAATATTTTTGTTTTAATATAATGATATTACAAATTTTAATCACCGATAACAACAGGTTGGTAAAATGTAATAACATGCAAACAGAAGCTTTCGAAGTACCGATTCAACAAGTGTTTATCTCTTCTGACAGATAACAGGTACTAGGCGTGAAATATGTCGAATTGAGAGGCTTTCAATCTGCCAATTACAAAACTAAATGTATCTTTGATTACACCAAAAGATTATTAAATATTTCCACGATTTATTTGTTATCTTCGAAAAATCACTCTATTCCTGCTCGAATTTAAAATGTCTCCAAAATACAATCAAACGCACAACCCATACAAAGATCGGTAAGAAATCGTTCTCCAATTTGTCGCGCCAAAGAACAACAATCGGTAAAGTGTCTCAATCTCTCTCTTTCCTCTCTTCTCCACTTCTCACTATATATAACCTCCCAAACTAAAGCACACAAACCGGGCACTTTTTCACGATCGGCAATCGGTTGCTCACTCGTAAATAGACGTAAATTCCTCGACACCGAAGAGCTGCAGCACACAGTCGCGAGGAAGGCCGAGCGAGTTTTGCGCTGCGGCTTCGTCGCGTCGAGCAGCCGGAAACGCTTAGCTGCGAGAGTGAGAGAGAGAGAGAGTCGTACGTGGGTATAAGGACCCGAAGAGCGAGAGCGTTATCGCCGATTTCCCACCGCGCCGCGCCCCGCTTATACGATTACACCGAGGCGTAGGTGTGCGATGCGCTAATGGTTTTAGTGCGTTGCAGGTGAAAAATCGGTTGAGTATTGGATAGTGTGCTCGGATTAGAGTGTTCGAGAGGAAAAATTTTTTAAGGGTTGATTGTAAGTAATTTGTTTGTAATTAATATGTTAATGTTGGGATGCTTTTAAAACTGGTTATCTGATTATTCATAGGAATTACGACTGAGCAAACTGGAAATGTATGCAGCTGTAATCGTTTTATCTTGGATCTACGAAATTCCGATAAGCCGTGAATATACTTTAACTTTTGTATGGCGTAGGTGTAGAGATAAAGAGGCAACAAAGGATTATAAGATCAAATATACATAATACGCTGGAAAATGACATGCGCAAATAACTTTGGCGAATTACCAGAGAAGACAGCTCAATTATCGATCGGTATTTTAGCTTTTGCGGAATAACACATATAAGCCGATAAAAAAAATTGTCAGAAGTATTTATACTTGTCATGAAATTCGCTGATATTGTAAAAAAAAAAAATGTTCATGTGCAATACATCCAATGCATCCTAATAATCCCAAACCATAACAAGTCTTCAGAAACTTCAGTAGTCGACCGAAACCTCAACAATATTATTCATCTGCGCTGTTACACTATACAGTCAACGCGATTTTTCAGCCATACCTACGTGACATCTCTTATGCTGAGTCGTGCTCGGACACGTGCCAACTCACTCGTCGGACTGACGCACGTCGTGCGCGTGGCGCTGCGCATAAGTGACTATAAAAATAATTCGGCTAATCCGCCTCAGTAAGAGATTACAATAAACATTTTTCTGCTCCGTGAGCAGCGTGATTTAAGAAGTTCGGGATCGTTTCTCAAGCTCTTTTCGGCTGATTTACTAACATTAATCTCTCGCTTCGTTGAGTGACTTTCGAGTGAGATTGAAACTTTCGGATTTTTAAATAACTTTTTTTTGGATTTTTTTTTCGAGGAGAATTCTTTTGAAGTTTACGGTGATAAATTAATTCTCTACCTCTCAAGCAAAAGATTTCTCTCCCTCGAATTTAAGCTTCTTATACGCACTTGACCAACTACGTTTGATCTCGATTTCAAGCAGCTTCAACTCCTTCAAAGTTCTCACGGCCGACTGGCGTCTCTCGGCGCGGGAAATTTCAAGACTTAAAGCTTCACGGTGCCGCCGCCGGCTTAATTGTGTGCGCAACGCGTGTAACCGTGAAAGCAAAGCAATATTGAGCCGAGGAGAGTTGATGTGTATACTATATCGAGCAAACAAGCCGTTTTCGTGTACGAGGGTTGGGAAAAGGGTTTTTTTGGGACAGCTTTTGTTTTCAGAGAAAATGGGTGGTTCCGGGGTTGTTGTTGAAGGGTAGTGACTTCAGTGAGCTAGGGGTATTTTTATGGCGTATTATACATTTTAATTATATTGACGGTGCAATATATTATAACATCGAATGAATTAATGAACTGACGGACGATAAAAATAAAGTGACGGATATAGAAAAATGTCTGCAAAATCCACAAATAAGTTTGAAATCCGTGTCACATATTATTAGCACTATCGTTCGGTTATCTGATGACCTAAAATCGTCCAAGTGTCGTAATGCTGATAGCGATCACAAAAAACTCATCAAACATTTAACAACAAAAACGCGAGATTTGTCAACAAATTACACATTGCATAAGAATGCCATCATGTTTGTTTTCGTATTTAAATCGAAACAATTCAGCCGTACACGAATATCAAAACTACATGAGTTTATCTTATTATTACACAAGCAATCATTCGCGTTTGTTTACATTTCAGTCTGCGATGATTTCATTAAAAATTTTTCAACTAACGCGTCATTATTTGAGCAAAGGTTCAGTTACTAACTCCAATTTGTTTCTGTTTACATTACGATTACAGCCTTATTTTTGTTGCGATAAATAACTCGGCAAACTTTTTGATAAATAAAATAAGTTACCGGCATTATGTTCTGAATTTTAAAAAAATATCGTTTTATCATTGAAGTACATAGTTGTCAACTAAAGAATTCTTCAAAAAGAAACCTCTGTTCAAAATCGAACTCACGCAGCAGAATAAACATGTAGAACAACATCAGCCTCGACCTCGGCGGAAACTCGCCAAATCAACATTCGCGCCTAATTTCTCGGCACGCGTCGACTCTCACCTCCTCTCGACTTAATACACGTGCGATTAGCCAGTCATCTAGGCTATGTATATGCAGAGTCTACGACGAGGTGACCTCAGGCGAGCAGCATCGGAGGCGTGGGTGCACGACACCCGTGACCCACACCCATAAAACACACACTACTCGCGCGCGCCTCTCTTTTTTTATTCTCTTCTTCTTCTTCTTCGCCGAGTCTTTCCATATGCACGCGCCGTGGACTTTCGCAAGATCGCGACGAGCCGATAAAAATCATAAATTGAGCGCGCGCGTGCTGTGACGAGGTATGTCTGTGACAGGAGTAGAGTTAGATGTGGGAACGGATGTAGATTTTTTTTAGCGGGTGGTAGGTATGCGTTTGTTGTTGCTTGGTTTGGTGGATGTTAGGTTTGTGAGAATCTTTGATGGGTGTAGTAGTCAAATACATCTGCAGTTGGCTGTTATAAATTTTTGTAAATAGTATATTATGCACCGAGGGAATAAAGTGGGCTGTGTGCTTCTTGCGTGTAGGTTGTCGTCCGAGAACGAAGCGAGGACGACATACACTCAAGTGCAATATACGGTTTTTTAACGCATCTTTCATAAAGTTCGTACTCGATCACCGCCGAGAAGGGAAAAAAGAGCTAGATAAGTATTTCCTAACCTCACTCTAGTTCTCAGCGCCGCGCGCTGTTTGTCCCCGAGTCGAAAGCGGGGGAACATGCGCGCGCCGCTGGGGAAGAGAGTGGGGGTACTCTGGCCCCCAGCGGCGCGCGCATGTTCCCTCGCCTTCGGCTTGTGCACAACACAAACAGTGTATTAAAAAAACTGTATATTGCACTCGAGGAAGAATGTGAACTGTGTGCGTTGTGTATATGATAACCTAAACGCAGGGGGCACACAGCCTACTTTATTCCCTCGGTGCATAATATACTTTTATCAGAAATAGTTAGAAATGTTATACAAAAAAGTTTGGCTGTTATATAACTTTAAATAAACTAATAAACACTTTATTTTTATAACTCCCTATTAAAGCCAATGTATTTGACCGACCCTAAAGTATCTATGGTACTGTACGATTATGCTTGTAGGTTTGGACACAATTAAATACAGTTTATATAAAATAAAGTAAATAAATATTTTTTGTTTTGTAACATAGGGACGTGTGGTCTGCACTGGATTTTCGGATGCTTATAACGCGTTTTTTCGGTTAAAGTAACGTAATTTAGGCGTTATAGGCACACGCTTTTGACGTGCAGAACAAGGATCAGCACAGAAAAATC